>CM077287.1:68251562-68436562 GCA_039654925.1 Anguilla pacifica
CGCCAAAAAACGAGCACGCCGCATTCTTCAGGCCTGTGGAGGGTGCAGCATCGGTGAGAGTTTGGCTTGAGTGTGCGTGCGTGCGTGCGTGCGTGCGTGCGTGCGCGTGTGTGTGTGCGTGCGTGTGAATGTGTGTGTTTCCGTGTGTGCGCTTGTGTGTTTATGTATCTGTGTGTATGTGTTTCTGATGATGCACTCACACAGACGATGAAATTTAAATTTGAATACAAACATTAAATGGTGTCACTCATGCATTTCACTCTCCTTCCTTCTCCGTTCTTGCTCCCCCCCACCCCCCACACACACACACACACACACGCACACACACACGCGTACACGCACACACACGCACGCACGCACGCACGCACGCACACACACACACACACACACGCACACGCACGCACGCACACACACACACGCAGGTGCGTACAGTGCCAGTCAGGGCATAGAGTGTGTGCGGAAGGACGTCGCGCGCTACATCGAGCGTCGGGACGGCGGGATCCCCAGCGACCCGGACAACATCTACCTCTCCACAGGCGCCAGCGACGCCATCACGGTAGGCCCACGAGCGGGAGGGCGAGCCTTCTGCCGGCACGTCTGCGCCTCGTCTGCGTCACGCCTGCGGTGGCTCTGCCTCGCTGGCGGCCGCGGCCCCGTTGTGATGCTGACCCTGCTGCTCGCGCGGGCGCTGCTGGACAGTCGCTCCCGGGAAAGCAGGCGCTTTAGTGGCTGGAGATTTGGGCTTGTCGGCAGGAAGGTTCAGAAAACCTGGCAAAGGCACCTTATCTGTAGACTTTGTCACCCTGTACTTTGCCTGACAACCTGCGCACATGCGCAGTACTTCAGCCCGAAGCTGTTACACTGAGCGTATGAATGCACTCTGACACACGCAGACACTCACACACTTCCTGAAGCTTTAACCGCCAACAAGTTAACAATTTCAGCTTTCCACTTTTCTGTTGGGATGATGCTAAATTACAGTTATGCTAATCACCTCATCACTGCCTCCTCTCCTTCTCCACCTATCCCCTTCTCCTCTTTTTCTCTCTCTCTCCCCCCTCTCTCCTCTCTCTCTCACCCCCCCCCTCACTCTCTCTCCCCCCCCCCCCCCCCCCCCCCCCCCCCCCAGACCATGCTGAAGCTGCTGGTGAGCGGCAGCGGCTGCTCGCGCACGGGCGTGCTGATCTCCATCCCGCAGTACCCGCTGTACTCCGCCGCGCTGGCGGACCTGGGCGCCGTGCAGGTGGACTACTTCCTGGACGAGGCGCGGTGCTGGAGCCTGGACGTGGGCGAGCTGCGGCGCGCCCTGACCGCCGCGCGGGCGCACTGCTGCCCCCGCGCCCTCTGCATCATCAACCCCGGCAACCCCACCGGTGCGCACCGCCGCCACGCCCCTCAGCGACCGCGTCCCGTCCCCGTGGTGACGTGTTGCGCTTTGTCCAGCAGTGGAGTGACGTCATTGGCCACTGGCTGCGGGGTGTGGGCACCTGCAGGAAAGGAGACCGCCTCGGTGTAGGACCTCCAGGGGGCGCTGTTTCTTGCCACAGGAGCTGGTGGTCACACGCTGCAGGAGAACCAGGAATTGTTTTTTTTTTTTTCGTTTAGATAAAAGATTTCCCGCGTTGGGTATTCCGTATTTTGCGAGTTTTGTTTAATAGTTTAAAATACACACCAGCTGCATGGAGTGTTACTGCTGCATCGGTGGGCTGGGGGTGATTTTGTGCTGTGGCAGTGTCACCAGTCCCACAGCAGTGGTCTTTCCCCATGTCACACACCTAACTTGTCGCTGTATATCGCACAATATCACTGGTCCACGCAACACATTTCAGCCAATGGGAATCAAGCACTGGGTATATTGATTGATTATAGCAGTGAAAAAAAACGCATTATGATGAACCATGTCCCTGCGCCTGTGTCCGTGCGCTGTGATAGGCCAGGTCCAGAGCAGGCAGTGCATTGAGGACGTGATCCGATTCGCCGCCGAGGAGCACCTCTTCCTGATGGCTGATGAGGTAATCCGATGATGTCACAATGGGTGCGGTGGGGGGGGGGGGTGTTTGGAAGCCTTTGCTCCCTCTCATTTCTTCACTTCCTTCCTCTTCCTCTCAGAGGTGTGAAATCAAGCATTTCTCATTTATGTGTCTGCCCCTTTTTCAGTCTCTCTCTCTCTCTTTCTCTTTCTCTCTCTCTGTTTCTTTCTTTCTGTGTGTGTGTGTATGTCTCTCTCTCTCACTCTCTCTGTCTCTCCCTCTCCCTCTCTCTCCCAGGTTTACCAGGACAATGTGTACGCGGAGGGCTGCAAGTTCCACTCCTTTAAAAAGGTGCTGTTTGAGATGGGACCGGAGTACTCCAGCACTGTGGAGCTGGCCTCCTTTCACTCCACCTCCAAGTGCTACATGGGAGAGTGAGTCTCTCCTTCGCTCTCTCTCTCTCTCCCCACTCTCCTCTCTCTCTCCTCTCTGTCGCTCTCTCCTTGCCCTCTCTCTCCTCTCTCTCTCTCTCTCTCCTCTCTCTCCTCTCTCGGTTCATTTCATCTCTTTTCAGAATGCTTCATTTTAAAATGACCTGAAATTAAACGTGCCCTAAATGTAGCAATGAGTTCATACTGCTACAGAGATACTGCAAAAATGCTAGTGTCTCTCTCACACACACACACACACACACACACACACACACACACGCACACGCTAGTGTGTTAATATGAAATGCCCGTTAGTACATTAGCTGGACAGGAAGGCGGTAAACGTATGCATGAAGTGTGCTGTAAATATTGTTGGGGTTTAAATTTTCTGAAATTGCTCCCCCCTCACCCCCCCAACCCCCCCCCCCCCATCCTCAGCGTGACTGTGTGTCCCCTCCCCTCAGGTGCGGCTTTCGTGGGGGGTACATGGAGGTGATAAACCTGGACCCTGACGTGAAGGCCCAGCTCACCAAACTGGTGTCGGTCCGGCTGTGCCCCCCGGTCCCGGGACAGGCTCTGCTGGACCTGGTGGTGAACCCCCCCGAGCCGGGGGAGCCCTCCTACGCCACCTTCATCAAGGTGAGGGCGTTTCCAAACACCGCGGAGCACCGGGGGCTCCCAAACGTACCCCAGGACGGGCCGCTACCCCAGGACGGGCCGCCCTGGGTGCGGTGTTCTGCTCTGGGCCCTGTACTGAAGCACCTGGTTTTTGGCCTTGCTGATGAAGAGCAGAGCTCTGCAGGACAGCCTGCTGTGTTCTGTGCGTCTGTTTGAGTGTTTCGTACTGAGACCTGTAAAATGCTTCCCTCGGGTCAGGTGATAAGAGGGGTCATGGGGGGGGGGGGGGGGTTTGCGGTCAGTAGTGGAGGACAGCAGACAGCCTCAGACTCAGTGGTTGTGCGATCATAAGGCGTGTGATTGGGTGGAATCGCACGCTGTGCTTCTGTTTGGTCGAGCAGTCCGTGTGTAACCCCCCCCCCCCCCCCCCCCCATCAGGAGCGCACCGCCACCCTGGATGAGCTGGCGCTGAAGGCTCGGCTGACGGAGGAGACCCTGAACACGGTCCCGGGGATCAGCTGCAACCCTGTGCAGGGCGCCATGTACTCCTTCCCCCGCATCACCGTGCCCGAGCGCGCCATCGCCGAGGCCAAGGTGTGCGCTGCCTCCCTCCATCCCTCCCTCCCTCCCTCCATCCCTCTCTCCATCCCGCTCTCCATCCCTCTCTCACTCCCTCCCTCCATCCCTCCATCCCTCTCTCACTCCCTCCCCCACTCCCTCCCTCCCCCTCACTCCCTCTCTCATCTCTCACTCCATCCCTCCCTCCATCCCGCTCTCCATCCCTCCCTCCATCCCGCTCTCCATCCCTCTCTCACTCCCTCCCTCCCCCTCTCACTCCCTCTCTCATCCCTCTCTCCATCCCGCTCTCCCCCTCTCAATCCCTCCCTCCCTCTCTTCATCCAACCCTCCCTCCTGCTTTCCCCCCTGTTATTAATATAATAATGTTGTCTCTTAAATTTGCCTCCATGCAGTATCGATTTAGGCCTGTTATTCAGCCTCCGGTCCTTTTATTTCTGAACTGGCGTAGTTTGGCCAGCTCATTTTTCCTCTCCTCCTCTGTCTCTAGGAGGCGGGCCAGGCCCCTGATATGTTTTACTGTATGAAGCTCCTGGAGGAGACCGGGATCTGCCTGGTCCCTGGCAGTGGGTTCGGCCAGAGAGACGGAACCTATCACTTCAGGTACGCAGACCCAGTGTGGACGTGTTAGCAGGGGGCGCTCGGGGCCGTGAGAGGCAGGTAGAGCGCATTAGACTGCCGGACCGCTCCACGGCGGCGGCAGGCTAAGTGTGGCGGTTAGCCCTGGTTTTGCACACCGACCAGCAGCTCGAGCAGCGCACGTGGACGCCGGAGATCGCCGCGGACGTCCGTACGAGCGGACGGGCCGACGGTCGCCCCTCTCGTGTCCCCTGCATCTCGCCCCTGTCTCTCTGCCCCCCTCCAGGATGACCATTCTGCCCCCGACTGAGAAGCTGCAGATCGTGCTGGCCAAGGTGAAGGAGTTCCACCAGAGCTTCACCCAGCGCTACTCCTAGCTGCCCCCCCTCCCCCAGCTGCCCCGTCCCCTGGGGAGAGAGAGGGTGACAGCTGAAAACATCCGCGACGTCCCGTCAAATAATCCGATCATCAGCTTCATCACCTGGTGCCTCGCTGTGGCTCTGACAGTCACCGTGACAACGCACTCTCTTATAGACTTTGCCCCCCCCCCACCCTTTTTTTCTCAAGTACCCCCCCCCCCCCCGCCATGTTGAGTCACCTGTGTCAGCTGCACCCAGCCAGTGTGCCTTATTTTAGTGTCTGTAAATGTGTTTTAGATACAGTGTAATTACAGTCTGTGTGTTCTCTAAATGGGTCTGTGGGTGTCTGTAGATAGTGTAATTACAGTGTGGTGTGTTCTCTAAATGGGTGTGCGGGTGTCTGTAGATACTGTAATCATAGTGGGTGTGTTTTCTGAATGGGGCTCTGGGTGTCTGTAGATAGTGGAATTACAGTGTGGTGTGTTCTCTAAATGGGTCTGTGAGTGTCTGTAGATAGTGTAATTACAGTGTGGTGTGTTCTATAAATGGGTGTGTGGGTGTCTGTAGATACAGTGTAATTAGTGTGGTTTGTTCTCTAAATGGCTCTGTGAGTGTCTGTAGATAGTGTAATTACAGTGTGGTGTGTTCTCTAAATGGGTCTGTGGGTGTCTGTAGATACGGTGTAATTAATTTGTGAGTGGTTTCTGCGGTGTCTGTGTACTGTAAGGGATTGTAGCTACTATCCTGCTAAGTGACACCAATATGCAAGAGCTAAGAGACTGTCCCAGAAAACACGCACACGTGCTGTCACGCGCGCACACACACACACACACACACACACACACACACACTTGCACTCTTTCTCAAGGAGTGGTTTCACTGAAAACTCTCAGGGATGTGCAGCATTGTTTTCCGATTTTACCAGTGCCTGAAGCAAGTGTTTCAAAACGTGTTTGACCCAGGTCAGATCAGTACATGACTGAAATCAAAACGCCACTCCGTTACTCACTACATTCCCGTCTAGGAGTTACTGCTGAACTATCTTGGCGAACAGAAAGAGTTTTTCTGGGTCGTTCACAGACTTCGGTTAACTGTTCAGCTTTGTTGAAAACAGGTCGGTATGCAGCCTCCACCTCCAAATACAGAGCTGTTCACGACACTGAGTGTCCAAAATATCTGTTCATGGTCCACTCTGTTTTTGTTTGCCCTAAATGCTTGTATACCTCTTCCATTTCCCTTCCAAGTACACTTGTGTGATATGTTTCTTCAGTATAGGGCACAGGTTCAGATTTTAAGAGGAAATTTACAAAAAGTAAAGCTATGATTTGGCTACTGATGCCATACTGTTCGTTGACAGTTTGCTGTTGTTTGAATGAATTTCATTTCTGAGGTCCCCACCAGGGGGCGGCACAGTTTCAGTAGAGACCTCAAAATGTGTCTTCAGTTTAGAAACAACAACTTTTTTTTTTTTTTTTTAACTGCAGAGATCATCACTGTGTGTTTCCTGGTCAGACAACAGAATGTAGAGATTTACAGTAATTAACAGTAATGGCAAAAGTAAATTATTACTGTAAATGTAAAGATAGAAATAAAATGGAATTGTGTCTTGTCTATCTGTGTTGGGATTTTTCATGTGATGTAAATATGACAGCAAGAGAAGACGCTGTTCTCCCTATGAGACAGTAGACCTTGTCGGTTGTGCAATGCAGCCTGTTCAGAAGGGCCACTCAGACTGCAATAATGCTGCTTTCTGCCACACCTTCCACTTAAAGTATTAAATTGTAGATTGTGGGTGTGGTTACGGAAAAGGGAGATTTAGGTCATCAGCTGTGGTGTTTGTTAGGGAGGAATTTAAGTATGACCAGTGTTACCCACTGAGGGTACTACACTGCTGTTAATTTGAAAAAATGAAAATAGTAGTAATAATAATAATAATTAAAAAAAATAATAGTATCAATAATGATAATTTAGTCAATGGCAAGCATCCTGATTGTTCAGTTGTGCTATTTTGCCTTGTGTGAACAGCAAAAGACTAATGTTTAAAACTCAGGTCAGGTGATGTTGCATTGCATCTTGGGAACTTACTGTGACCCAGGAAAATTGCAGAGGAGGGAGAGGGCTGATATAGACAATGATGTCACAAAGGAATAGAGTGTGAGAGGATCAGTTTCCTGGGAGTGTTGGTTACCTGCTATCGCCATCGGTTATTCGCTGAGAATCTGCTTTTATTTCGAGCAGCAATGATCACATTTTTATTGTGACATTGCTTTTCTTCTCAGACTTTCTGGACTCAGTGGCAATCATAAATATCATTTTGCTTAAAGGTTTAAGAAAGTGTTTGTGTACGTATATACTGTGGAATTATTTGTGTGTATATATTAAACATGGGACAAATATGCCTTATTAGTATTATACTCCCTGTTAGATCTCAAAGTTCTTGCAGAAGGAAGGCTGCCAACCTTAGGTTTGAACCATATTAAACCTCCACACCACAGAACTACACTGCACCTGGAACACCACCTTATCCTGCAAATCAGGAGGAGCTGTTCCAGTTCTGTGGTCTTGTGTTTTAAATTGGTTTAAGTTGGTGGGCTTGGGCCCTTGATTCCAAAATGAATCATGGGTTTTTTTTTTTTTTTTTTTGTGCTCTGTTTTTAAACACAATGGCACAGAACTTTGTAGTTCAGTTGAGGGAAGTGAAAATCGAATCTCCAAAAAGCAGTATGATTTAGCAATGCTAAATTTATCAATGCTATATATATATAATAATGGCTGCTATTTATGAACTGAAAGGTGATGCAATAGACGGCATGAGTATAATTGCAGGGTACGTCTGTTTTTGGGTTTATTAAAAGAACAAAATTATTTTCAGTCTCCTAGCCTTGTCGCTACCCCTTCGCGGGACAGACACTACGCCAAGTTCTGGTGCCGGGGATATTTTTGGTACGCCTGCAGCGTCCTGGCGCGCTCCGACTCCCCGACGGATGCGGGTAAGGTAACGATCGCAGATCACCCCGACTATGACACTGTGAGACCAATGGAAGAGCAACAGCGCCTCCCAGTGGTGTGCGGTGGTGCGTGCTTGTCGAGGAATCGCTGTTCTACACGGAGACTTCAATCGAGGTTGAGAAGTTTTAATACATGATATCTGATATCATGGAGAGAAATACAGAGTCTGAAATTCTCTGAAGAATGCTCAGTTTATTCAACATGCTTTATTATACCTTCAATACTGGCAGAGAAACTTACAGTTTTTTGAAAGATAAGTAACAACATTAAATCGTTCTCTAAGGGAACTAAGTTAAAATGTGAGGTTACATATTTGGCAGCATGCCCGAACTATATGTTGGGCAGCTCATAAACTAAGATAAGGAGTGAAACATAAAGCTATACACTCGAAAAACGGTCACTTTTGTAATTTTCCACAAAAGAAAAGACACGGTATGTTAAATAAATCCACAGTGTCCCAGGAGCACTCTTCTATCTGACAGTCACTGATGGCGAGGCATCTCTTTGTGTACTGTAATATCCTTCACATGTTCATTTATTTATTCCCAACCTTCTCATGCTTCTTTTTTCTTTTTCTTCTTCCTTTGACATAATGTTTTTGTGTTTTTATGAGGGAAAAAAAGTCATTTATAGATCAATATAAGTGGATAAACATTGAAAGGTTATTACACTCATTATTCACTCCTTTGTTCATATTCTTTTCCCCTCTCGCTCTTCTCCTCTCCTCTCGTTCGCTCACTCTCTTAGGTCCCCTATTACCCTAACTACCCCCAGGGGCAGGGGTAGCAGTACGCGGGCTACAGACTGCCCCGGGCCCCCCCCCCCCAGGGCCAGCAGCAGCAGTCCTCTGGCTACAACCAGGTACGACCGGGCGGTTTGGGGGAGGGGGAGCCAGTGATGTGTAGTATAAAAAAGTCAAATAAATTATTGTGATTTTTTCATACAGCGTTGTGGTTTTGGTGCTTAATACTAGACGTGTTAAACTTCCCACTGAGGTTTTTTTTTTGGTCGTGCTCTGCTGTCTTCATTGGGATGGCCACTAGAGGGAGTTACCTGGCCATTCAGGTTGACACTGGCTGATAAAATAACCAGACAGTGGGCGGCTGATTCCAGTCGCTTATTTTGTCTGTCCCTGTCTCCTCTGTCCTCGCCTGACCCGGAAATTGTTCGAGGTCCGCCATCTTCAAGGACATTCCAACTCGCTAAATGCTCCTTGACAGGAGCTAGGAGCGAGGACCCAGGAGGCACCCCAGGGGGATACTTGAACAAGGAGGCACGAGTGCATCCTTTGCAGAAATATTTTTTTCGGAATGCGTGATCTGTAAGTGATCCGTCCTTGTGTCCTTTCCTTACATCCTTTCCTTGTGTCCTCTGTGGGGCGGAGCTAAGGTGCAGGAGAGGGTGCTGGGAGTGAGGAAGTAAGAGATGGGGTTGAGCAGTGGCTAAGAGACAGCCTTGGAAATGCCTAATCCATATTACACTTTATGTTTTTGCATCTCACTGATTCTCTTTTCTCCCGCATCGTATTTTCCGATCCTGGAAATGAATCCGGTTTCTTTGTGGGTGACCTGTCCTTGAGTAACTGTCTTTGTGTCACTCTGTCGGTCTGTCTCAGTGAGGGCTGTAAATGGCATGTCATGAATTGCGTGAATTCACCAATTGCTGCCAGCGCTCTCTTGCACTGTGCAGACAGTAGGGTGCCACTGACACACTCACACACACTCACATACACACACAGGAACACGCACGCACGCACACACACACACATACACACACACACACTCACACACACACACACTCACATACACACACAGGAACACATACACACACACACACACTCACATACACACACAGGAACACACACGCACGCGCACACACACACATACACACACACACTCACATACATACACACACACATACATACACACTCACATACATACACACACACAAACACAAACACAGAAACACACACATGCACACACAGGAACACGCACGCACACACACACACACACACACACACTCACACACACGCACACACACACACTCACATACACACACAGGAACACGCACGCACACACACACATACACACACACACACACACTCACATACATACACACACACACACATACACACACACACACACACTCACATACATACACACACACACTCACATACATACACACACACATACATACACACTCACATACATACACACAAACACAAACACAGAAACACACACATGCACACACACACAATAACACCATGTTTAATTGTGTAACACGCTACGCATATTTACGGACTGTAAATGATATCTAGGTTGGGCCTGAGAGAAACAGGAAGTGAGAATCATACTAAAGGGAGCTGGACTCTCATAACAGACATGCACACGCATAGACACCCGTCACACACGCATGGCTCCCACATGGCAACTCTTCCTCTCCGTCATCATCCTCACACTTCCCCCTGTATTACCAGGTAGGACTCGTTTCTCACACTGTGTGCTGAATACTGGTGCATTGTAGCAGTCTGTGCCATAAACTTCAATGAAGGAGTTATACTGAAGTCTGTAATTTACATGACTAAAATATGAGTATGTTGTGATTGATATATTATTTTTTATTTATTTATTTATTTGTAATCAGAGTATAACTCATAAACATAAACAGACCATATTTGGAATTCATGTGCTTCTCTATTTGCTTACCCTTTGGGGGGGGGGGGGGTGTTACTTTATTTTAATTTTTCAGACTTAAAAAAAAGCATTTTTCAAGAAACTTTGCCAAAAATGAACGATGAATGACTTAGCCACAGGCAGTGAAGCTCTACTAAAATAATAATAAAACTGGAAGGAAACCTCAGGACGCTTGTTTGCATTCCACGTTTTCTTCTGCTCCCCCTCAGAAATTGCTGCATTTTAAAGCCTCCACCTGTGATGGTTGTCCAGAGTGCAGGTTCTAAAATATCTTGGTGTCAGGTCGGACGTCAAACTGCAATTTAATATTCATATTTAGCTGCCTTCCTAAGTTAGAGGGTCTGCTAGTTGACTGTAATGTAAAACTTCAACTGCAGAAAGCTGCTTTTAATTACTAGAATCTGTGGTATTGGAACACGGTTCTGAACAAACTGGATCACTAATCTCAGTGAATGATTTAGAAAGCAGGGTAACTGCAATACAGGAACTGAAGTGTAAATGCTTTTAATCTCTGTTTCCTTGTACCATTGCTTTTACGCTGTAACACTTTACCATCGTGTGTGTCTGCAGTGATACTGAGTGTCTGACGTTTGCCTCTTTATCTGGCCTCTGTTATAAATAGATTTTAATTTTACCAGGAAACACGTATCAAAAAGGAAAAGTTTAAATTAAAAAGGAAGATAATTACTCTAGAGGACATGGGTATAATCCTTAACATTCAGACTTTGGGGATCGGTGAATTTCAAATTAATATATTAACAAAGATAAAAGACAGCAAAACTGAGCGACAGCTCTTCAGTGTGCCGCTCGCAGCTGGCAAACTTTTCCTCGGACCAGCTCCTTCGACTGTTCAGTGGCAGTTTACTCCGTCCCTCACAAGTCACGGCGAACAAAACTGAAACCGAACTAGACGAAAATCAAAACTCGGTGTGTGCTCCCAATGGCTTGAGCCAATTAACTCAGGGTAGCTGTTTTGAGGCGACCATTTTAGCTGTGTTTGCATGGGTGTGGATGAGACCGCCCTCCTTCATGACTTTACACATAAGGGACATGACCAGTTAGCATATATTTTTTTGGTGTATTAGAATGAATGAAAGGGGTAACTTAACTGAATGTGGAAAAATTGAGCAGTTTGTCAGAGTGCGCAACTTTTTACACATGGCACCCCACATGATGAAGTGTGTGTTTCTCTCTGCAGATGCTGACGCTGTGTCCACAGTGAGTAATGTAGCAGTACAGAATGGGAGATCTGTCACCATCCCATGTCACTATGATAAGAAATATGAAAAGCATGTGAAATACTGGTGTCGGGGGTCAGTGTGGGTTTCCTGTCATATTGTAGTGCGCACTGACTCTCCAAAAGTCGAAGGTGAAACGTCAATCACTGATGACCCCGACAATCATGTGTTCACTGTTACCATGGCGAAGCTGAAGACAGAGGACTCTGGATATTACTGGTGTGCTGTGAAGATTTGGGATGAATGGACTGTAGATGAGCGCAAGTATCTGTACCTGTCTGTCACCGCAGGTAAGATGGCTGCCGCACACCCTGCACTCAGCGAGGCCCTCTTCCTCTTAATGACACCTCCTTCATCTTCACTTTTCCCAGTGTGTTCAGACCATAAGCTGCACCGTGCTTTCTAATGTAGACTGAGAGAATTTTTTTTTTTCAAATCTTGTGAAAGTGCAGGCCTGTGAGATTAAAAATATCATTGTTACTCTGCCAAACCCTTGGTTGACTATACGTAAAAAATGACAGTGTGGTGCCAACATTATTTGCCATTTTTTGAAGCCTGACTCCCAGTATATATCCATGAGAGCATGAAATTTATTTTAGTCTGCAAATTACTGCAAATGACAGTTAATTTTGATTTGGGGATTTCAGGGGGAAATTCATAGATGCAATACTATATATTTTTGTTTTTATTCTGTGGTATTCAGGCACTCCTGGACTCTGGGTTGACCAGCAGGAGGTGACCGGTGTGGAAGGGGGCCATGTCAGTGTGCAGTGTCACTATAATGAACCGATCAGCATGAAGAAGTGGTGCAGGGCTGAGGACTCCTGTGTAGAAGTGAATTCTGATAAATCTGGAAAATCAGAGATCAAAGACGACCGCTCTGCAAATGTCTTCAATGTGACAGTGAGGGAGCTAAACAGGGAGGACACAGGCTGGTATTGGTGTGCTGCTGGAGAACTACAGATCCCTGTTCACATCAATGTCACTCAGAAGACTACAACTCCCACTATCACCACATGTAAGGAACTCAAAACAAGCCTGTATAAGGATGCATTCTGTCATAGAATTTTAAATGTCTGTTCTGCCACTCTCTCTGAGAGTTGAAAAGCAGAGGGAAGTAGATTGCATGTTGTGGAGTTTTTTTCACCAGCTGCTGCTAGTGCTGTCTTGCGGTGCTGTGCAGACTGTGGAGTGCCACTGGTGTGTAGAGAGCAAGTGGGGAGTTCTGTTCTTCTTTTGTGTTACCACAGTGCTACAGCACACACACACACGTACACACACGCACATAAATTAATGCCATACAATATGGAGAACAACTCCATTGAAACATTCATTGTTTAATATACTGATTCCAACGCTAGGTTGCAACCATCAGAATTTTAAATGTAAGAAACGAAAATGATTTTTTTCTCCTCACTGCATCTGCAGCACCATCACTTCCGGTCAGCTCAGCAGTCACACCACCAACACCCACCGAGCCCTCATCCTTTAAGCAGACTGCAGCCACAGGGTCTCTCTCATCTTCACCACCAACGGCCACTAACGATAACATGTAAGGTTCATGTAAAGGAAACGGCTAAATGTTCAACTTCACGGAAGAAAATAGTTGAAGCAACAACAACAACAATAATAATACTAATAATAATAATAATAATAATAATATAATAATAATAATAATAATAATAATAAATTGTAATAAGCCTTCTTCATCATCTTTAACTTATTATTGTTGTTGCTGTTGTTGTTAGTAGTAACATGTGACATGGTTACAGTTTTTTTCTATTGCTAAGACACATTTTATGAAACAATTCCCCCTTTTCTCAAAACTATTAACACAATCCCAAAACTACACATCAGCCAGTAAAAACCTCAAACATCCATGCCAAACTCAAATTCTCTTCTCAAAAACATATATCTTCCCTCAAAATTAAACTTTGACTTCATATGGCACACTTAAGCCATCAAAATCACAGACAATGTAGATTACCCATAACACACCAGTGAGTTAAATTCAAAGCACTACTGCAAAAACCTTTTATAGCAGTGAGTCTGGAGTTGCAACTTTCCAAATATTTTATTTGCAGTACTGGAAAGTGAAATACTGTGCAGTATACAGTACACATCACAGTTGAAGGAACAAAAAAAGTAGTAATTTCAAGAGAGTAGTATTCAAAAAAGGAACTCAATAGTATGTGCAGCACAAAAAAAAACAGCAATTTAGAGAAGTTTACGCACTACTCAGCATTGTCAGCTTGATCGCCATCTCGTCTCTGGGCTGGGTCAGGCCACAAAATTTCATCCACATCACACATGATGTTAGCTCTTGCAAGGCAGCGTGGGAAATATGCCCTGGTATGCCTAATCCACCTTGGATGGATTCAAGTGCAATATCTCCACAGGCCTCCTCCATGGCCTGCAGTGTTTGGACCTTGAGAAAGGTGTGCTACCTGAGTTTAGGTTGTGATGACTTGAGTTAAATGTTTTGACTGCTAGTGTTTGTTGCATGAGCACAGTGTGTAACCAGTGATTCATGAGAGCATTTGTTTGTAGAGATTTGCAGAAAAAGTTTGACAATTTGCAGCATGTGTTAAAACAAGTGAAAAGTGTTTTTAGTTATGAGAGATGTGTTGGTCCTCTGAGAGCTGAAGTAATCATTTGGGAGTTTTTGCTAAAAGAACCAGTTTTATTGTGTTAGCAATCGAGAAAAGCTGTAAGAAATAATGCAATTTTGGACCACCATTATTATTTTTTATTTAAAAAGTAATGTATCAGCATCAGTAATGCTGGCATGCTGTGGCGTGGTCATGTGACAGAGAAACATCCCGCTCAGTTTAAATCGCATGCCCCCCCACACCCCCCCCCCCGTTGTTGCTGCTGTTGTAAGTTTTTCAGACCTCACAGTCGTCCTGATGACGTCCGGGGTACTGTTGCTGCTGGTGGTGGTGGCTGTTGCCTTGGTCACCTGGAAGCTGTGGAAGAAACACGGTGAGCATCCACACGAAGCATGCTGGGTGTCAAGGAACACTGTGGGTGCTGCATGCATGATCAGTCAGCACAGCGTTAGTTTTGACTCACCAGAATTTCACAGGAAGTAGGAGCTCTCGTGTGTGTGTGTGTGGGGGGGGGGGGGGGGCGTTGTCTCACACCTCTTGTCACGATCGAGCTCTCCTGTCACAGCTCCTTGTTTGTTTCCTTCGCAGAGAGCGCCCGGGCGAACACACGAGCGAGGGAGGGCGGGACGAACGAGCTGACGGTGCGTCGGTAGAGAAGGCCGACAGTTGAAGCCAGTCACTGTCTGCCAGTCAAAAGTCAATCAGGAACATGAGCTGAACCACAAAACGAGCTGCAGAGCTGCATAATGGAAAATAACCAGTGACTCCGGTTGTGTGGAAGAAATTACTGCCCACAATAAAACGTCTAAGTTGTGTATTCAGGTGAAAGAAGCCCATGTACAAACATTCTGCACTTACCAAGCTGAACTAAATTCTGAAACATATTATGTAGGATACTTGGAACCACGCTCACTTCCTGGTTGTAGGGCGCGTAGGGACTGGGAATCTGCGGTAAGCTAAGTTTTCAGACGCTGAGTCTATTTTACGCAGACGGACTGCCATCTGATCTGCTGCTGCTTCTTTTCATGGAAAATTGTACGTGTTTCTTTTTTTAACTTTAAGTGTAAGAAAGCCCTCAGATGCACCAAACAGCGGAAGTATCTGAGTGGCCTAGGAATGTGTGTAGTCTTACCCAGTGCTGCTGGAACAGGATTAGACTGGCTGGGTCCCAGTGCTACTGGAACAGGATTAGACTCGCTGGGTCCCAGTGCTACTGGAACAGGATTAGACTGGCTGGGTCCCAGTGCGACTGGAACAGGATTAGACTGGCTGGGTCCCAGTGCGCCTGGAACAGGATTAGACTGGCTGGGTCCCAGTGTGCCTGGAACAGGATTAAACTGGCTGGGTCCCAGTGCTACTGGAACAGGATTAGACTGGCTGGGTCCCAGTATGACTGGAACAGGATTAGACTGGCTGGGTCCCAGTATGACTGGAACAGGATTAGACTGGCTGGGTCCCAGTATGACTGGAACAGGATTAGACTGGCTGGGTCCCAGTGCTACTGGAACAGGATTAGACTGGCTGGGTCCCAGTGCAACTGGAACAGGATTAGACTGGCTGGGTCCCAGTGCGACTGGAACAGGATTAGACTGGCTGGGTCCCAGTGCTACTGGAACAGGATTAGACTGGCTGGGTCCCAGTGCTACTGGGACAGGATTAGACTGGCTGGGTCCCAGTGTGCCTGGAACAGGATTAGACTGGCTGGGTCCCAGTGTGACTGGAACAGGATTAGACTGGCTGGGTCCCAGTGCTACTGGAACAGGATTAGACTGGCTGGGTCCCAGTATGACTGGAACAGGATTAGACTGGCTGGGTCCCAGTATGACTGGAACAGGATTAGACTGGCTGGGTCCCAGTGCTACTGGAACAGGATTAGACTGGCTGGGTCCCAGTGCAACTGGAACAGGATTAGACTGGCTGGGTCCCAGTGCGACTGGAACAGGATTAGACTGGCTGGGTCCCAGTGCTACTGGAACAGGATTAGACTGGCTGGGTCCCAGTGCTACTGGGACAGGATTAGACTGGCTGGGTCCCAGTGTGCCTGGAACAGGATTAGACTGGCTGGGTCCCAGTGTGACTGGAACAGGATTAGACTGGCTGGGTCCCAGTGCTACTGGAACAGGATTAGACTGGCTGGGTCCCAGTGCTACTGGAACAGGATTAGACTGGCTGGGTCCCAGTGCTACTGGAACAGGATTAGACTCGCTGGGTAAGCTGTATCTGGCTGGGTACTGACCTATTGGTATCAGGATCTTTACTCGACCACGAAAGACACTAACTTGTTCCCCATGAAATCAGTTTTCCAACAATACAAAACATGACTACATTGTATTATGGAGAACCTAAATTTCACCTAATGCTGACACAATCTGATGTTTTGCAACCGACTTACTACCTCTTCTTCACACTTGTTGACTTCTGTGAACAATAGCTTGATGCTGCTTCACAATTATGTGGAAATTAGCTCACTTGCTTGTTCCTGGTCCACCAGTCGAATGGCCCTACTGTACGATGTGAAAGGTCTTTGCAGATGGACCAGCCATTATGATGAGTTCCACGTTGTGTCTCTCTCCTGGCAGACTGTCCACCCTGAAGAGGAAGAGGCCTACAGCACAGTGTTCATCAAGACATGGTCATCATCACACAGAATGAATTCACCTCAGTCTCAGGTTGGGTAGCGTTTGGATTTCTCACACGTTTACTAAGTTTTTTTTGCAGAGAATCGCACTGTTAACAGTCAGTCTCATCTCTTCCTTCCTACAGATCTTTAGAGATCCTTTCTTTTTTTCTCTTTCTTTCACTGAATTTACTTTTTGGTTAATGTTATAGGTATGGCTGTGTATGACAAGTTATCTGTCTGATTGTAGCTTCTTCCCTTACAATCCAAATTGTTGTTTGTTAGGCAAATAGTAAAGCTGATAATCAATAACTGTAAATGGGGTTACGAAAGATCGTAAGTGATTATGGGACTCTGCACCTCTGTGGTGATACTGCATTTTTGTACACCTGAGGGTAACAATAATGTTCTCCACTGCTGTTCTTCGCTCTGGATAAGAGCATCTGCTAAATGATTGTCATGTGATGTGATGTAAACTCTGGTCAGTAACAGAAACTTGTTCCCTCTTACTGTTCCAGCCATCTGAGAGCCCTGCAGATGAGGTCATGTACTCCTCAGTCATCCTGCAAAATCCACAGGTGAGACTGTTCATCATATTTCAGCGTCAGGACACATAGCCAGCAGGTATCTGTAGATCAGCTGGCGCCCATTGGGAAAGGTGAACACGTGCGTATGATCACCAGGTAGCTTAATGTTGATTTCCTGCTTTTCCGTCCACACCCGAAACACAGAGGGTCAATTACGGTATGCTTACCCGGAGCTTCAACATCCATAGAACTGCATTGCACCTGGAACAGCTATCTAAACCCGCGAAATGAGGATTAGCTGCTCAAGTTGCAATGCAGTTCTGCGGTCCAGGCGTTTGAACCCGAAGTTTCGACTCCAGCTAAGCACACTGCTGTCGACCCAGAGAACGGCAGTCATAATGTTCATTTGTCACAGAAATGCTCCTTTTTGTGTCACTGAAATGTTGTGTTCTGTATAAATAGTATATATGTCCTGTTCTGCACAGGCCACACGTCCTCCAAATCAGCCCGCGGCGGATAGTGCCAGCGATGGGATCTACAGCTTAGTGGGCCCGCAGAAAACATAGGTACGTTTCGCTGGATTTGCAGTTGATTTGTAAAATATTTCTTTAGCCGATCATTTATTGCGCTTACAATATATAAGAACCACGAGTCTTTTTAAAATAGTCTTATTGCCTATGACCTTAAGGCCTTAATACCTATATCCAGAGTAAAAAAAAAACGTACAGTAATATTGTGAGCAGAAAATACTGCCATACTCAGGTTTTTACCGTACTTTACCCCGAACCTTTCAGCACAGACTGGCACGGAGTGGCTTCAGTAAAGGGTTTGCAACTGCCGTTTGAATTTGCTAAAAATAATCACTGCCGTTTGAAAAAAACAAAAACAAAGAAGGATGTTAGTCTGTTACTCTGGGTCTGGTTCCTGAGTATCGGAACTACAGTAAAGCGGGAACTTCTTGCGTGGCAGACTCTCTCTACATCCTCCTCATATTCCACAGATGGGTTTAATTTCACACAGAAAATTAAATTAAACATTCAGTAATTATACATTGAATACACTTGAATCGTGTATGCTATTATTACAGGGATAATGTGTCAGGGAGTACAGAAACGGTTGATCTGAATGCTTTTGGGTACTGATATGGGTGCATTTATTCTTCATTGCCATTCATGGGCATTTCTGACATAATGCGGCCTGAGAATAAATCATTCCTCAAAAGACAATTAAAGTTTCCAGTTGAGAGTAATTAATGGCTTGTTGTGGGATTAAAACAAATTCTGGGTGAAATGATTTGCAGTTTTGCCCTTCACCCAAGAAATATCAACCCCCTGAATGGAATGGAATACATATCTTAAGACTCCTACATTTATGTTCAGTCCCTCATATCTTTACATACTTTTCTTTATTTCTCTTTTTATAATTCGTTTTTTTTTGGTTGCTTTAAATGATGCTCATATGAGGACTGAAATTATCGTGGATGTCTATGTGTGAATGTTCCATATCTGTTCAGTAGGGGGCAGCAATGCGACTAAAGATGATAGTCCCAACAGGAATTCTGTCGACGCGCACAAGGAAAAATGGGCCGTGTTCCAGAACGTCAAATCAAGCCATTTCCCCCCCAATTCAAATGTTTGACTCTGCTGACCTCTGCTGGACGAAAAAGACACCTTCAGTTTCATCACTAGATGATATACATTGATGCCCTCTGCTGGACCTCGGCTCAAATCTTTGCTAGATTTATTTTTTTAATGAAAAAAAAAACATGGTGTATGTTACTGGAACTAAAGGGAAAAACAGGAGAGATCAATATTTACGATGTACGTTACATTACATTCCATTGCAATAATTTGCTGGACACGGATGAACAGTAGTAAAGAATATGAGTGTTGCCCTCAGGAATACAAGAATGTGGTATCCCCAAAATGGTACTGGGGCCCATTCATAATCACAAAATGTAATGTAAACCCAGAAGACAATAATTTGTGTCGTAGCAGTTAATATATTTTTATTTAAAAAATAATAAAAGCATGACCATGTCCCAAATCTGTCTGCGTGGTATTCATTGACCTGTTCGTGTTTCACATACTTTCCGTGATCAGAATAGCTCCAAGTTTCACCAGAAAGAGGGGTTGCTATAAAATTGTAATGTACAGTATGTGTACAGTAATGCTTTCACAGAAATGGCTTCAAACCGTCAGTACAATTTACTGTGTTCTTTGCTGTGTTTAGGAGAGGACTTAACCTAGGGGTGGAAGGAGAGGCCAGTAGTTTTTTATTTGTATCTGAATTTGTTCAAACAAAAAAAATTATTTTCATTTGTCTTTGTATTCGGAAGTTGGTGGAGTTTAACACAGAAGCTGTATTAAATGCCAGAAATCCAATATTTTCACCATTACAATCACTGGCACTGCTATTGCTAAGATATTAAGGCACATTAAAGTCATGGTTTTACAATGACATCAATAATAATCCAGTTTAACAACAGGTGATTTGCTTTTTAAAGCTGTATTTAACAAACAATGACTGATATGTGATTTAAAAAAAGCATTTTATTACATCGCTTTTCTTATGGTGATTCTGAATGAGGGAATTACGGAAGATCTATCCAGGAATAATGGCAGAAATAATAAACGTAATTCGGAAACTGATAAAGGAAGAGGCATGTGCAGGATTTATAGGACTGGTGTATTATTTATGCAAGCTGATGTTTGTCAAACCTCAACAATCGCAATAAATTAGTTTGTGCATATTTCCAAAAAAACTAAAGGAAGGCAATTATAGCCAAAGTTTCAAGCTATTAATTCTGCGTGGTATTGCGTACGTCAATGCTGACGAGAAATCTTCGTTTAAAAGCGTTTGCGGATGACAAATTAATTGAATGCATGTTCAATTAAATACATTTTTGATTCACATTTGACCCTCTCACTGAGAAATCAAAAGCCTTTAAATTTGCTTTCTCAATATACGGCCTGAAACTCTTTTTGAGCGTAGTTTTTTTATGATTAGCTGTTGCTCAGTAGAAATGATGCTGAAGATTCTATTTCAAACGTCAGCGTCCCACCATGCAGCGAAACAGCCAACCGTCCCTTATGACGTAATCTCTACCTGTGTGTGTATGGGCTTCGCTCTGTGACGTAACACTACCAATGCCAGTATTCGTATATATGTGCCACGACGCAGGCCATTCCATTTAGATCGTTTTCTGAAGTCGCTTGGGATTGCATTACTGAACTACAATTGTACTGAAATACCTGAAATCCGGTTTTTGAGTCCACATCATGGACCCAAAAAATAAGCCTGTCCATGGGGATTCGGAGGTAAATTCATAGAGTCGATGGTAACTTTTAAAGCTTGTAAAAATGTATTATATTAAATCACGAGTTTCCCACAAGTCTAGAATAACGGTGTTACAAGTTAAAAAATTTAGAAATAATATACGAATTCACTTTCACCACGGCTGGCATTCAGAGTAGGGTAATTTAACATAAAACATTATTAAAGCAAAATGATATGAATGATATAAGTTTTTCCATGAAATGTAAAATCTTGTTAATCTAAATGCGGGGATAATGCTTCCACAGCTGCAAGTAAGAACTAACTTATTGACACAACCTTAAAAAAGAAAAACCAACTTAATATAAAAGGTGTTTAAATCATAATGAATATTTTTCAACGATAAAACAAGGAACCTCTGTATCTGCCAATTTTGTCATTTTCAGTCAGTTTTAATTTAGGCCTGTGAAATATGTATATGTGGACATCTGTGGATTCTTTGAAACTGAGCACTTGAAACTGACCAGCAGACACTGTGGCCCTCCAAGGTTTCAGTTTTGAGACCCCTGGTCTTAAATCCTAATTTGCGTTTGTGTACCTGATGTAGGCTAGTCGAACATTATGATTTCAGGATTTTGGGTGGAGTCGGGCAGAGGCGCAGTTGGAGCACGCTCTGTCCCTGCAAGCAGAATCTCTGAAGATGCTGGAGGCCTTCATCATTGGGAAGGTGGAAAAGGAGGTTGAGGAAAAAATGGCCACCATTTTCGAAAGAAATTGTAAAACTGAAGACCTTGGTAATTCTGAGGTAACTATGAAAGCTAAGCTTTACTATATATTCATAAATGCATCTTTGTGCCCATATTTCCCATCAGTCAGTATTGAGCAATAACTCAATGCTACATAAATGAGAGTACAAATAGAAAATGTATTATTCACTTTCATTACAGCTGAAATCTCAAACAGGGCAATTTAACATAACAGCTAAAGACAGTGGGATCTAAATGTAAATGGGCGTGGGCAAAGACTTGTGGCCTGAAGGTAAATATATAACTTTTGTTGATTAAAATATTCCGCAAGACCCCCGACAAGCCTAATAGAGATTAATGTTAATCTAAATGGAATGAGGTCTCAGATTAAAAAAGCAAGGACACAGCTTTAAAAAAAGAAAGAAAGATTTGTTTTGAACTTGTCCTATCATTGATAATCAAGGGATCGCCAAGTCCAGAAGTTTGGCATTTTAAATCAGTGCCAAAATTCAATGTTGGAAATCAATAAACTGAGCACTTGAAACAAGACCCAAAGACCAGCAGGCACTGTGGCCCTCCGGGGTCTGAGGGTCTTAATTTGCGTTCGTATACCTGATGTAGGCAAACGTTTATGATTTCAGGAGCAGGATTTTGGTGGCAGCTGGGAGGCGCAGCAGCGGGACCGTGCTCGGTCCCTGGCAGGACCATCGCCGAAAGCGCTGGTGGCCTTCATCAAGGCGCAGGTGGAGAGGGCCGTGGAGGCGAAATTGGCCAGCGTAAGCGCGCGAATCCAGGAAGCCGACTTCAGCTGGGAAACGCGGGCGTCCACCTCGCTCGGATCGCTTCAGGCGCAGCGGTACAGCTCCGCGGAAGACGATATCACGTCGTCCGCGTCCATCCCCACACCTGCCGCCACGGGGCCCGTCCCGCCCCTGAGCGAGTTTGACCTGGTCTTCCCGCCAATCCCCTCCGCTGGGTCGCCGAGCGTTGCGCTAAGCGCAGGCTATTTCAGGGCTGCCCACAGGTTCCCCCAGGCCCCGCCCTCCCCCCCCAGGCTGGCCCCCGTCCGGCCGTGCGCGAGCTCCACCCTGTCGGACACGTGGCTGAGCCCAGGTTCGAGTTGCTCCGCGAGCTCCTCCGTCTCCGCGGTGGACAGCATACGCCTGTTCTTCAGAGACCTGCTGTCACGCGGGAGCTGCGAGCGGGACGCGGAGCGCCGGGCGGGCGGAGGCAGCCCGGACACCACGGGGCGGCACGGGCGGCTGCCCGGCCTGGCCCGGGCCACGGTGGTGCTGGACCGCTACAAGGTGATGCAGGCCGAGCGGGAGCGGTCGTGGCCGCGCCCTCCCACCGAAATCGCAGCGGGGGGCCGCGGCGCGCCCGCGTCGGAGGGGGCGCGCTCCGCCACGCCCCTCCCGGAGAGCGCGAGGCCCGCCGAGGAGAGCCGGAGTACGCCCGTGTCCCCTCCGGCCAAAACCGGCCCCGTCCCGGAGACCAGGAACCTCGCGGCGAAGCCGGCGGCAGGGCAGAAGAGCGGATTCTTCCGCCGGATGAGGCTCGGGGCCGCGAAGGTGGCGCCCTGCACCACAGCGGCGGAGAGCACTACTCATGGTGAGCCCCTCCTACCTGGAATGCATTATATTTATCGTCATGGTGACTCTTTCAGGTTAAATATGTGTATATGTATATATGTGAGAGCTCTACTGGTTATCTCTGGTAATTGGTTAAAAAAAACAACAAAAAAAAAAAAAAAAAAAAAAACACCTATCATCGCGTAAAGGATGGGGAGTCTCTCAAAGGAATTTTTCCATCCGTGTATACATTCAAAGGTTTTCATCACCGTCTGCTCAAAAAAAAAAAAAAAAAAAAAAAAATGTCCAATGAGCAGTTGCCAATGAAATTCTAAACAGCCAAATGAGCAGAAGATGACAAAGCAACACAGCCAATTAGCAGACAGGTACATACATGACGATAACCAATAATCAGAAGATTAAACAAAGATATCCAATGAGCAGATGGTAATAAAAACTAAACAGCCAATGAGCAGATGGCAAACAAGACAGCCAACGAGCAGACAGATTGAATCAATGTCAAAGAAAGGAAAAAGAAGCAGATGCTGAAAAGGAAAAAAGATGACAAAGATTTTAAATGAGCAGATGGTGATGAATACAAAATGGCCAATGAGCAGAATGCATTTTAAAACGTACTAATAGGAGACTTGCAACATATATTCCATTCCAAAGGCAAATGGTACAGAGGGACTGGTTTAAGGCAACAGAAATGGTATGCTCAAGTCTTTTGTTTTCCTGGTGTGACATCACTCACTGGTCATGTGACCCCCCCAGATGAGCCGTCATTGGGCGCTCCTACTGAGATCAAGGAAAAGACATTCTTTCCCTTTGCCAACCCCCAAGCGGCCTTGGACCTAACTTTCCAGCTGCTCAGCTCAGACAACTGGTAGGCACATTAAAGTATATTTTCATGATATTCAGACATTTCACAATAATAATGGCATGTGCAAGTTAATAACACCTCCAGATATTGCAGTATGTGTGTTATTTTCAAAAGCACTGCTATAAATGTAATGTTTTCAGTAACAGAAGCGTGGATTTGGAAAATATCGCCGTATTTATTTAATGGGCAATTGAAGCTCAGTGTCTACGGCTGCCAGTCAGTCGTGAGAATCGAGCACTGGAGCTGGTTATTCTGACTGGTGTGCCCTCCCCATGCAGGGAGAAGAGGGTAGAAGGACTGAACTCCATCCGCAGGCTGGCCCAGTGTCACCCCGAGACGCTGACCCCACGGATGCACAACGTCTGCCTGGTGGTGGTACGGGAGGTACGCGGGTTCTTCCATCTGACGCTGTCTGCTGTGTGTTTTGATTCTGTTCTTCGTTGCGTCGTGTTTGTGGCTTTGAGTGACTTCAGTGCCCATGGGCCTTTGCAGGCTCTAAGAGCATTGTGCCGCAACAGTACATTTCTGCGGACGGAAGGTGAACAGCGCACAGGTTGCGTGTCGTCAGTGTGTCGCGCTGGCTGAAACGGGTCTGCTCACCTGCGCTCGCGTCTCCAGGTGCAGAACCTGCGGTCCCAGGTGTCCCGCGCTGCCGTGGCGACGCTGGGAGACCTGTACCGCTACCTGCCGCGCGCCATGGACCCGGAGCTGGACCGGACCGCCAAGGCGCTGCTGCAGAGAGCCGGGGATACCAGCAGGTTCATCCGGCAGGACGTGGGCGTGGCCTTGGGTCACATGATGCGCAGCTGCAACCCCGCCCGCTGCATGAAGGCACTGCTCGGTGGTAGCCTGAGGTGGGTGCGGCAGTGGGGTGGGGCCTTACCTCATGCACATTTCGGCGGAACACCGTAGAGGAAGTTTAATGCCGTTTTTTGGCGTGCAAAAAGGATTTTTTTAACTTTTAAAAATGTGTTTTTTCTCTTGCTAGCGACCGTAACGCAGCCATTAGGGACTGCAGTGCCCGCCAGCTGCTGGTCCTCATTGAGACTGTGGGGGTGACGCGCCTCCTGGACTTCAAAAAGGAACTGCTGAACAACTTCCTGTCCGCCGTCAGCCGACTCCCTCGCGACGCCTCACAGGAAGTCAGGTGGGCGGGAGCATCCTTACCCCGCCCGTCTCTGTCGGTTCTTCTGCCCTGGCGAAGGTGCAGCAAAGGCTAACTCAGAAACCCCCGTCTGATAAATGCACCCACCGTCTCTTCCCCCCAGGAACTGCGGCAAAACGATCGTCCAGGCGCTGTCAGCCCACAAGGAGCTGAAGAAAAAGCTGACGAAGTTTCAGTAATAAAGCCTCCTCTTCCTCTCCAGCCGTTTCAGACTTAAGGTACAGACCCGTTCCAGGCAGCCCTGTAGTCGATTCTAACTGTGAGTGGAGTAATAGTAGATGGGCATCGAGCTGTTGTCTAAGGTGCCATTTCCCTGAAGTACTGGATTGTGGGTAATATTGTGAATATTTTACTCCCTTTTCAGAAAACCTTTATTGACTGCACACACATGACAAAGACTCAATTGACTAAGATTAATTTTTCATTGACCGCCCTTAAGCCCAACCCTTAAAACCGAAACCCAAGACATGCATAAATAATCACACCCTCCATAAAATAAAATGACATGAACAAGACAGCCAATACACAGAATAGGACATTCTAACACCACACCTCAAAAAAAAAAGAAAGGAAAAAAAAGGAAAAAAGAAAAAAGAGAAGCCAGCTTGGGGCCCAAGGCGAGGCTTGAAACCTCATGAAAAGAAAAACGGGGGCACCCCCCAAGCAGCCCGTCAACCTGACGGGCACCCCCGGATTGGAGAGCCTCAGGACGCCCCCAGCAGGTCCACATCCCCAAACCCTGCAGCAGCGCAGAAAGAAGGATGGATCTGTCAAAAGAGGCTCTCCCGTTTATGCCCTGGAACACAGACGTCAGGTCAGTCCCTCAAAAACATTTAACAAAAATATTTCTTCACTTTAATGATCTTTTCAAGTTAAAAACGTGAATTCAGTTACTATCTTGGCAAGATAAATATTCAAGCATTGCCATAGTTTGTAGTACACAATATAGGGAATCTTTAGTGTAAGCTTTAAAGCTTTTAGATACCTTTAAGGTGTGATTTAGCACAGGCGGTTAAAGGTTTCAAGAGATCTGTCTCCACTTATTACTCTTTATGTTCTGAGTTGTAAATCTTGGAGTTGTGAAAGTCCTGCTCATACATGTTAACAGCAGTGATAATTCAGAGCAGGGTCAGTACATTCAAACCCACAGATTACTCATTAGCTGACCTCTGACAAGTGCATTCGTGAGTATTATATAACCAAAAACGTACACAATTTGACCAAATGGCACTGTGTCCCTCTGTAGATTGACCAAAAACCTTCAGATATGGGAGTCCAGTGGCCAAATGTGTGTTTACATTTCCACCAGTAAGTATTTTCAAAGTGATGCAATACAGTTTGCTGTCGAAAGTCATCAGAGAACGCGATGACCTCACACACCTTTTCCACTCAGGAAGCGAGATAACGATGACTTGGCCATGAAAACTGGACTAGTGAACCTCGGAAGCAGTCGTGAAGATCGTCGGTAACGTGGATAATGTGCTGCCCTCACTGTGTGTACGCTTACATGGCTATGCAGCCAGCTAAACACACTTCTAATAAAGGTCCAGAAGCAGGAGCTGAGTTTCTGAGTTTCCTTTACTGGAAGAAAATTTGTAAAACTGCCAAACCAGAATGGGACAGACACTGAGTTTAGCAACAATGGTCAAATGCAATAACATAAACAAACATCAGTGACTGCACACAAACAGTACAATTGAATCACTAGGTCCCTCAAAGAAACGGAGTTGCTAATGTTTCTCACGCGTAAAACAAAACATAACACTTGGACAACTACGTAGCAAGTGTATCATTTGTGAGGTAAGTATCACTTCATTCCTTAATATGTCAGTCTAACGTAATATAAACACAATGTTGTGGTAGGGTAATATAGCGTGAAATTGTATACACTTAGCCAAACATAGATAGCATATCACGTGATTGTAACCGACAGTAGATTTAATTATCATAGCAACAGCCGCGAACAAGTAAAAATAAATGACGTTAATAACACGAACACAAAAGCGTTAATGAAATACCTGTAGACAAACTAAAACTCAAGAAAATGTGCAAATACTGTAACTCTTGTAGCTCTAAGACTTGGTCTTTTTCATGTTTGACGAACAATTAACGACAATGCATCAAGCACGCGCTTAACATAATAATAAACGTAACCAGCAGAGGGCGCCAACAACATGTAACAACAATTCAGTCCATAGAAATGAAACTTAATGTTTGGGCAGAATACTCCCCGCCTGGCATCTGTAAGGTGTCGAAGTCCAAAGGTAAGTATGAAGGTGTGTGCATTTGTGAGTTCTTTAAACAGTCACTTCTATTCATCTTTAAGAAGCAGGAGAATGACCTCAGAAACCGGTCTCAGTAGAAACTTAGGTGTACAGTCCCTGACTGTTTTTATTTCCACTTTTCAGACTTTTCTGTCATCACTGGGAAAGGCTTTGCTGACTAACCCAGTTGGCCAGTCATGTCGTTTAATTTGGTTGTCCCTGAGCAGGACAAGGTCTCCTACTGTCTTAAGCATACGCTTACCACAGAAACAAAATGAAATCCCTAAGGGGGAAAAAAAAAGCATTGGAAATCTGCCGAGCGAACCCAATGGTGGAAGAAATGTCCAGGTTGGTCTATAAAAAGATGTCATCACTGTAACAGTCTGTATGGGCTATATATTATTAGGCTGTATAGGCTACGCCTTCATCGTCAAGGCCTCCCATCTATTGAATGGTGAACAATTTACACGTTGGAGATCAAATCTGATTGCGTGTAGCCAAACTGTCAAACTTATCACTCCAAAGTAGGCTGGCCAGTAGAGACGCATCACCATCGGCTAAACGTAGATCCCCCCGAATGGATTACTACTCGCGAAAGAACTTGACCTCGCAAAAAAAAATTTCCTAACTGCAAAAGCCTGACCTCACGAAACATTTCAACTCGCCAAAACTTGAACTCCGTAACTTTATAGACTGAGAGCTGTGAAGAGCAACACAGCCGTGCAGTGAGAGAGGCTGTGTGTTTCACGAGCTGCTGAAAGTCTGCACTTTCTCCACACTCCCTTATCTGCTCAGCCTGGTCTCAGTCTAACACCACACCCCCTGCTGCTGTGGGCCGAACCAGGAAGTCACTCCCACTCTCTCTGTCACGCAGTTTCAGAGAAACGAAACTTAACTCTAGTCGCTGTCAGTGTGAGCAGTAAAATGGCTGAAGGTGGAGGTTTACTGGATCAGGACCAGTTCAGCTGTGCGATCTGTCTGGATCTGCTGAAGGATCCGGTGACTATTCCCTGTGGACACAGTTTCTGTATGGGCTGTATTAAGGGCTGCTGGGATCAGGATGATCATACTGGTGTTTACAGCTGTCCCCAGTGCAGACAGACCATCACTCCAAGGCCTGTTCTGGGCAGAAACATCATGCTGGCTGAAGTGGTGGAGAAACTGAAGAAGACAGGACTCCCAGCTGCTCCTCCTGCTCACTGTTACGCTGGACCTGGAGATGTGGAGTGTGATTCCTGCACTGGGAGAAAGCGCAAAGCTGTGAAGTCCTGTCTGGTGTGTCTGGCCTCTTACTGTGAAACTCACCTCAAACTTCACGATGCACTCAACCCAGGAAAGAGACATAAGCTGATCGATGCTTCTCTAAACCTGCAGGAGAAGATCTGCTCTCACCATGACAAACTGCTGGAGGTTTACTGCCAGACAGATCAGCAGTGTATCTGTTATCTGTGTACGATGGATAAACACAGTGGGCATAAAACAGTTTCAGCTGCAGCAGAAAGGACTGAGAAACAGGTAAGCACTGAAACTCCTACACATAACACTCAAGCTTTTTTACAGTAATGATAGACATCATTTTGACTTATACCTCCAATATGTAGGTTTATGACACGTGTTTTATATACTTTGTTCAAATATTTATGAAGTGCATTTGAAATATTTTATATATTTTGAAAAATAATCGAACAGCACAGTTATTTTCAAGCAGAATTATACATTGTTAAAGCAGTAAGAGAAGGAAGTGAACTCAAGTCAGCTCTCTGTGACAGCTCTGTTCACACCCTTCACCCCCCTATTCACTCCCTGAATGGGAATCAACACGGCTGGAGCAGCTAGTTCACTCACACAGTTTAGAAACATTAGCTGTAAGGCCAGTTCACTTCTACACACTCACCAACAGCTGTCAGCATACAGCAAACATCATAGAATTAGTTTAATTTGGAGTAATTTGTGTAATGTGATATGAAAAAAAAAATTCTGTCTGTAGAAGCAGCTGGGGGCGACACAGAGTAAATTCCAGCAGAGAATCCAGGAGAGAGAGAAGGAGCTGCAGGATCTGAGACAGGCTATGCAGTCACTCAAGGTGGGTACTGACCAGAGGAGAAGACAGCAGCTGGCTGCTGGAAGAGCCATTTCAGGGCTCAGTCAGGGCTCTCCTCCAGTCAGCCAGTGAGGAGTCCAGTGTTTGGCCACTTTTCAGCCCTGTGGGGCTCAATCCCATTGAGCCACACAGTGGGGAACAGGCTGTCTGGGGTCCCAGTAAGAGCTGAGTGAAAGGCCTCGTTAAAATGTACAGCCCTCCTCTCTCTGTGTCTCCTAACAGCGCTCTGCGCAGGCAGCAGAGGAGGACAGTGAGAGGATCTTTACTGAGCTGATCCACTCCATTGAGAGAAGACGCTCTGAGGTGAAAGAGCTGATCAGAGATCAGGAGAAGGCTGAAGTGAGTCAGGCTGAAGGACTCATGGAGCAACTGGAGCAGGAGATTGCTGAGCTGAGGAGGAGAGACGCTGAGATGGAGCAGCTTTCACACACAGAGGATCACATCCAGTTCCTCCAGGTAACATCACTGGCTCTCTGACAGTCCATTGTACATTGCACATACAGTACATGGAGAAGTGTGTTCCTCAAGATCTAGCATCTGCACAGAAATCAGAATCTGAATTGTGATATTTGGTATAAACTCCCTGTGATCAACACTGTTTGATTGTACAAGTGTGACTCTAGCCCATAGGTAAACTAGCTTTGTTTGGGAGTTGATCTTTTAACTCTCTTGAAGAGACTTATCAGGCAGCAGGCCCTGATGGCATGTTCCCAAGAGTAATCAAAGAGTTAGGTGAGATCATCTTATACCACTGGCAGGTATTTTAGACAGTCTTTAGAATCTGGGGAAATACCCGAGGACTGGAAGCAATGTAGTATAATACCAATATATATGAAAGGGGACCATACTGATCCAGGAAACTACAGGCTTATCAATTTAACTTGCATCACATGTACAATATTGGAATCTATAATTAGAGACAAGTTAGAAGTGTTTCTTGAAAATAACAACATCATAAGGGATAGCCTGCATGGTTTTTGCAAGGGAAGATGCCTGACAAACCTTCAGGTATTTTTTGAAGATGCTACCAAGTCTTTCATTATAACAATACTTATGGTATTATTTACATAGGTTTCCAAAAGCCATTTGATAAGGTACCACATGACAGACCTCAAGACAGTAGGATATTAAAGGAGGTATTTCAGAGTGGATTTGAAACAGAACACAAACAGTAGTGGTAGGAGTAATAGTAGCTGAGTAGGGAACTGTGGGAAGTGGAGTCCCACAAGGATCAGTGCTGGGACCACAGCTGTTCCTCATTTAAATCACCTTGACAGGGACATAGAAAGTACATTAGTCGAATTTGCAGATGATACAAAACTAGGAGGCCCAGCCAATAGTTAGGAATCTACTAAAGTCATCCAAGAAGATTTAAAATCCAGAATTTGGCAGAAAACTGGCAAATGAAATTCAGCATAGCTAAATGTAAAGTTCTGCATGTGGGAAATAAAAACATTATGCAGTATTATTTTATGGGAGGAACAAAAATGGAATGTGCTCAATTTGAAAAAGACTTGTGAGTAATATTTGATCAAAGCGTTTTAGGTTTTAGGCACTGTGCTGTAGCAGTAAAAAATGTCCCAAATGATGCTGGGGTATATAGCCAAAAACATTGAGTATAATCCAAGAAAGTTATACTCACCTTATACAATACATTTGTTAGACCACACTTGGAGCATTGTGTGCAGTTCTGGGGACCACACTACAAGAAAGATATAGGGGCTCTGGAAAAGGTTCAAAGAAGTGCAACCAAATTGCTTCCTGGTATGAAAAATAAAGCTATGAGAAAAGATTTAGGATAATTAGTTTCTTCAAGTTTAGTAAAAGGAGACTTGATCAAAAAGGATGATTTGATTGAGGTCTATAAATTCATAAAGGGGATCAACAAAGCGATCTACTAGAGATCTTTCAGATTGAGTTCTGGCCTGTTGATTAGGTCAAGAGTTTACAGTGAATCCAATGAAAATGAGGTCGTTTCAGAAAGTATCGTGATAAAGCTAATATAACATCTAAGTGCATATACTGTTTATGTATGAAAACAAGGGTTTCTGAGCAATACAGGGTTAAATGTTATGCAAATTGGCATAATTGTGTGCCTGACATTGTAAAGTATACAACTATAAAATGGACAGCTAATTGGTCAAAGACAAATTTTCACTCTTACTTGCCTAACCACGCAAAAACAACATTGAAATTCACTGGGCTGAAGGATCCGGTACAGGTACAGGTCAGAAAATACTCTTTTCACACGTTTGTCTCACTCCAGATTTTTTAATCCCAGTAATTTTCTGTGTTTCGACTGTTCTCTGCCTGCCTATCTGTCTGTCTGTCTGTCTGTCTGTCTGTCTGCAGAGCTGTCAGTCTCTCTGTGTCCCTCCTGGACCTGGAGGCTTGCCCAGCATCACTGTCAGTCCACACAGCTCTTTTGAAGCTGTGAGGAAATCTGTCTCTGAACTGAAAAAGCAGTTGGAGGATGTCTTAAAGGTAGAACTGGTCAAAATATCTAAATCAGGTAATTAAAAGATTTATGAAGAAAAATCATTTTTTTCTAGTTTTCATTCCATCAAAAACAATGGTCCCATACAGCAAAGTGATTATAATTATCTTTTAGACTCTACAGTACATACTGAGAATATTTGAAATCCATCTCAGTGTAGACATTATCCTCAATCCCCATCCTGAAATTTCTCTTTGTCCACCTCTCTATACATGCATATATCTTTCTTTTTGACATTTTCTCTCACTATGTCTCTGCAGTGAAAGAAGTCTATACTGTAGAGCCCTCATACTCACACATACACACGCACACACACACACACACACACACATATACTATATATACCAAATATATATACCGAACCATGAAGTCAAATCCGAGGTATTACATGGAACAAAGATTTATGTCTACTGTTCACACTCACTGTTGGCCATCGTGGGTAAATTTAATGTGATGAATGTTAAAGGTAAGATCTCTGCAGTATAGAGTATTACAGTTTGTAGTCCTAAAACCCGGAAGTAAGCACACATTTTTGAGCCCTGGGTTCCCTTTTTTCCCACAGGGGTTTTGTTTTCCGCCGAAAATAAGGTCTGTGGTGAATGTAAGCCTATGAGAGTTTCACGTTATTTTTCTACGAGATAAAATACACCCATTAATATTTCAACCTTGGATTTCTAATCTATTAGCTAAAGCTTTTTAATGCTTTTAAAAAGTAAGTTGCTAACAAGTTGTTATAATGAGACTACAACAATGGTTGCATTCTGGCAACCACCATTTTAGTTTCCATACCAGCCCGCCTGCACGCGACAACCATTGTAGTTTCAAAATAGCAACTTGTTAGCAACTTATTGTTTAAAGCACATAACATAAAATTCGCAGTAAAGATACAGTATTAATGAGTGTAATTTATCATTCATTAACCATAGACTTTATTTTTGGGAGAAAATGGAATCCCAGTGGGAAAAAAGCATTGGAAATCTGCGGAGGGAACCCATGGTGGAAGAAATGTCTGGGTTGGCCTATAATAAGACATCATCACTGTAACACTCGACTGTCCCACAACGTGCTCTTCTCCTCTGCAGTGCCTGGCTCCTCTACTGCGGGGTTCTCGTTCAGCTCAGCTGCCCCACCCTCCGCGTTCAGCTCAGCTGCCCCGCCCTCCGCGTTCAGCTCAGCTGCCCCGCCCTCCGCGTTCAGCTCAGCTGCCCCACCCTCCACGTTCAGCTCAGCTGCCCCGCCCTCCGCGTTCAGCTCAGCTGCCCCACCCTCCACGTTCAGCTCAGCTGCCCCGCCCTCCGCGTTCAGCTCAGCTGCCCCGCCCTCCGCGTTCAGCTCAGCTGCCCCGCCCTCCACGTTCAGCTCAGCTGCCCCGCCCTCCGCGTTCAGCTCAGCTGCCCCGCCCTCCACGTTCAGCTCAGCTGCCCCGCCCTCCGCGTTCAGCTCAGCTGCCCCGCCCTCCGCGTTCAGCTCAGCTGCCCCGCCCTCCACGTTCAGCTCAGCTGCCCCGCCCTCCACGTTCAGCTCAGCTGCCCCGCCCTCCGCGTTCAGCTCAGCTGCCCCGCAGCCCCGTTCGAGGCGGGTTCCGCCCCTTTCTTTGGCAATGCCACTGGCTTCGGGGTGCAGTCTGGCTCCCTGTTCAGCCAGCAGGCCAAGGCCACACCCGCATTCGGCTCGACGGCATCGTTAAATGCAAAAGTATTTCGACAGTGGCATTATTTTTGATGTTTTTTTGATTTTTGGCTCTGTACCCCAGCACATTGGATCTGAAATGAAACAATGAACATGCGGTTACAGGGCAGACTGTTAGCTTTAATTTGAGGGTACTGACATCCATTTTGGGTGATCCGTACAGAACTGACAGCCATTTTTATATAGTCCTCCATTTTAGGGGAGCAAAAGTAAATGTACAAATTAACATAATTTGAAATACTCACTTGTCTTTACTGATGATGTGGCTGATGACGGCAGTAGCAGGATGGATTCTGAAGTGTACAGATCAAACCAAATGCCTGAAAACCCATTGGACGGTGCCTCACCTAGCAGCAGAACAATGACCCCGAACACAAACACTGTTTGCAACCAAAGAGTTTTTCAGAGCTCAAGAAGTTTAATGTTCTTGACTGGCCAAGTCAATCACCCACCCTGAATCCTGTCATATTTAGTGGTTGGTTGGAAATCATTTGCATTCAATGACCGCCTAAAGTTCGGGACCCCCAGACATCACCTGACGTGGGGTATCTGTCCCTGTGATGCGCTGCCAGGCCTGTACTGCCGACATCTTCAGTTCCTGTTTGTTTCTACCGTATTTCGCCTTCAGTCTTGTCTTCACCAAGTGATGAGAGAAGCCAAGGAGTGTGTGGAGGTCTCCTCTCTGTATACTGTCCCAAAATCACTGTTCAGGGTCTTATCCACAGGTACTCTGGGACAAAGGCAGAAAGGGGGGGGGGGGATCATATATGTACAATGTGTGGAGTTAGCAGAGCGCATTTATATATATTTTTTCTGTGCGTTAACGGCTTCATATTTCTCTGCAGATGTAATGTCTGTGTTCATTTTGATAAGCGTTTACAGTGCTCTTGATTTCCATGTGATTTATGAAATGTGTACAAGCTCTTAAACACGTGATAACGTAAGTCTGTAACCTGCAAAACAGCCAAGATAGCAAGATATAAATGCTGGCGTAGAAACTTAGAGACTTAGGGTGAAATCCTTCTTACTTCAAGAGCAATCAGAGTGATCAGTTATTATACATACACTATCATAGTTCAGGTGTTTTCATTTATCAAACTTAGGGTTTTTAATCTATGTATTTCTCATTTTTATTTCTCCTTTGTTTGAGATCATTCATTTTCTCCTATACAGTGAGTCATAACAGCTTATATCATAAACACAGAAATCATATCATGTATTCTTTTTTTTTGGGAAATAGGGTCATGTGATCATCTTTGTATTTGGCACCGATGTTAGCACTTGAATTAATCTTTTATTTTTAGTTTATATGCTGAAAACACCACATTGTACGCCTGAAAAACATTATTCTAATTGAAAAGAACTATATGACAATCGATTGGGGTGCTGATCACTTTATTATATAGCCATTTTTTGGATTCAATAAAATGTGCTAATGCTTTAAGGTTTGTTGTCTGGATTTTGCATATGGTAAGAAACAACCTTTTTGTAGAAGGGTATCAGGCAATACTCTCATATCTCATATAAAGAGATCAGCAGGAAAGGAAGGGGTGATACCTGTATAATGGGATATAATACGAAGTCTTGGTGTTTGCACTGCTCTCCCTCCAGTCACTACTTTTGGCACAATGCTGAGAGCACTGAAATCCCTGTTCCCTCCTCCTCCAGAGTAGGAGTGTACCTGGATCACAGAGCAGGAACTCTGTCCTTCTACAGCGTCTCTGACACAATGACCCTCCTGCACAGAGTCCAGACCACATTCACTCAGCCCCTCTACCCTGGGTTTGGGGTTTATTTTGTCGACTCTTCTGTAAAACTGTGTGATCTGTGGTGAGAGAGAGGGGAGATCAGCTGTAATCATTACATATATTACATTACAGGCATTTGGCAGACGCTCTTATCCAGAGCGACGTACAACAAAGTGTATAACCATAACCAGGAACAAGTATGACGAAAAACCCTAGAGAGAAGTACCGGTCCAAGTGCAGGGAACAACCGCATAGTTCAACTTGGACCCTGAAGGTTAAACTGATTAACACTAACACAACAAGAACGGCAACAACATAGTCTATGGAAAAAATACAAGCAGTAGTTAAGAGTTAATGCACCTAAGTCACCTATGAAACAGCTACCTAGTTACAACCCTAAGCTTACAGTCATTTAAGATATTACAGGGAGGTAGGGAGGGATGGGGAGAGGTGCAGCCTGAAGAGGTGAGTCTTCAGTCGTCGCTTGAAATGGGTCAGTGTCTCAGCTGTTCTGACCTCCACGGGGAGGTCATTCCACCATCGTGGGGCCAGAACAGACAGGAGACGTGTTCTGGAAGTGCAGGTGCGAAGAGGGGGAGGTGCCAGGCATCCTGAGGTAGCAGAACGGAGGGATCTGGCTGGCATGTAGGGTTTGAATATCTTGTGGAGGTATGCTGGGGCTGACCCCTTGACTGCCTGGTATGCTAGGACCAATGTTTTAAATTTGATGCGAGCTATAACAGGCAGCCAGTGGAGGGTAGTGAGCAGGGGAGTGACGTGGGAGTGTCTGGGGAGGTTGAAGACCAGACGAGCCGCAGCGTTCTGAATGAGTTGCAGGGGTCTGGTGGCAGATGCCGGTAGTCCGGCCAGAAGAGAGTTGCAGTAGTCCAGGCAGGATAGAACCATTGCTTGGACCAGGAGCTGGGTTGAGTAGGTGGTGAGAAAGGGGCGGATTCTCCGGATGTTATACAGGAAAAATCTGCATGCCCAGCTTACTGCTGCGATGTTCTTGGAGAGGGACAGCCTGTTGTCCATCACCACTCCGAGATTCTTGGCACAGGGTGATGATGTCACTACGGTGTCCCCTATTGAAATGGAAAAGTCGAGGAGGGGAGAGGATAGGGCAGGAATAAAGATTAGTTCTGTCTTTCCCAGGTTGAGCTTCAGGTGGTGATTGTCCATCCAGCTCTGGATGTCCCTCAGGCAAGCGGAGATGCGGGCAGGGACCTGTGTGTCCGATGGGGAGAAGGAGAGAAAGAGTTGCGTGTCGTCGGCATAAGAGTGATAGGACAAGCCATGGGCAGATATTACAGGGCCAAGGGATCTGGTGTATAAGGTGAAGAGAAGGGGACCGAGGACTGAGCCCTGGGGAACTCTGGTGGCCAGGGGACGGGGTGGTGATACCTTACCCGCCCAAGCAACCTGGAAGGAACGGTCAGAGAGGTAAGACTCAATCCAGTCAAGGACTGTGCCACAGATCCCTGTTGCTGCCAGTGAGGACAGGAGGATAGAGTGCTCCACGGTGTCAAATGCAGCGGAGAGGTCTAGAAGAATCAGGACAGAGGAGAGGGAGGCTGCTCGTGCGGTATGGAGTGACTCACTGACCGAGAGGAGTGCAGTCTCGGTCGAGTGGCCAGGCCTGAAGCCAGACTGGTGGGGGTCAAGCAGGTTGTTTTGAGAGAAGAAAGCAGGTTAGATGCAGCACGTTCAAGTGTTTTGGATAGGAAAGGGAGGAGAGATACCGGGCGGTAGTTCTGAATGACTGAAGGATCCAGTGTGGGTTTCTTCAGCAGCGGGGTGATGTGGGCCCTCTTGAAGGATGAGGGGAAACATCCAGAAGATAGGGAGGAGTTCACAAGAGAGGTGACAAAAGGGAGGATGTCTGGTGTGATTGCCTGGAGGAGAGATGAGGGGATAGGGTCGAGGGCGCAGGTGGTAGGGCGGTGGGTGAGTAGAAGCTGGGAAACTTCAGAGTCTGAGAGGAGAGAAAATGTGGAGAAACAGGGGGCGGAGGGCACAGAGGGGGCAGAGGGGGCAGAGGGGGCAAAGGAGCTGCGGATGTCTGCAATCTTTTCGTCAAAGAATGCTGCAAAGTCATCTGCAGTGAAGGAAGACTGGGGTGGTGGAGGCGGCATGCTGAGGAGAGAAGAGAAGATAGAGAAAAGTTGACGAGGGTTAGAAATGGAGTTATGAATTTTAGTTTGGTAGAATTTTGCCTTAGCGGCAGTGACAGCAGAAGAAAACTGTCAGGAGAGACTGATAGGCTGAGAGGTCAGATGGGTCCCTGGATTTGGCCCACTTCCTCTCAGCAGCGCGGAGGCTGGCCCTGGAGGTGCGTAGGATGTCAGACATCCATGGACTGGGAGGGGATGAACGTGCTGGCCTAGGGACAAAGGGGCATAGGGAGTCGAGTGCTGAGGAGAGAGATGAAGTTAGGGTGGAGGATGCAGAGTTAGTGGGGAGCTTGGAAAATGATTGAAGAGGGGGGAGGGAAGCAGTCACTCTGGGAGCAAGAGAAGAGGGTGATAGGGAGCGGAGGTTACGGCGGACAGTGACAGTGGGGGTGGGAGGAGGAGAGGGAGGATGTGGAGAGAGGGGGAGGGAGAAGGAGATGAAGTGATGGTCAGACATATGCAGGGGGGTAACCGTAAGATCAGAGCTGGAGCAGGTCCTCAGGAAGATCAGGTCTAGGAGGTTGCCTGCCTTGTGGGTTAATTAATGCATTAATGCACAGGTACCTCCTGCTCTGTATTAATGCACAGGCACCTCCTGCTTGCTTAATGCACAGCAAATAAATAAATAAATAAAATAATTAAACACATTTATCACAATTAATAAAAATAATTAATAATAAAAAAATAGAATTCCTGGCCTTGCTGATGGCTGCACTCTGGTTAAAAGTAAAGCAAACATTCGCAAGCTGGATCAGGAATAGTTACACTTCCATTTGCTAGACGCTAGATAAACTAGCTTCCTGGCTCCTGTGAATGCTGCAGGAGACAGCCACGGAGACACTTAATCAGCCCAGTGCTAGCCAGGAACTGTGATTGGGATGGCTAGCGGCATTAGCCCTACAAGTTGGCTAGCTGGCGAGCCATATGTTCTTAATCGCAGGTGTGCTTAACAAGCTGGCGTTAGCTAATTAGCATGCTATGTGGCGAATGGCACAATCACCGCCTGAAAAATGAATAGAAAGTTAGGCGAACTTTTGCAGGCTGGATCAAAACAATCACGCTTTAAAGTCGGTAGTTGCCTGTTAGACAGAATGCCGCATTTGGAAATGCACAGAAAATGTCTCGTGTGCCAGCTGTTTTTTCCTCCTGACAAAATTTTTTTCCTAACTCCAAAAGCCTGACCTCACGAAACATTTCAACACGCCAAAACTTGAACTCCATAACTGCATAGACTGAGAGCTGTGAACAGTAGCACAGCCGTGCAGTGAGAGAGGCTGTGTGTTTCACGAGCTGCTGAAAATATGCATTTTCTCCACACTCCCTGATCTGCTCAGCCTGGTCTCAGTCTAACACCACACCTCCTGCTGCTGTGGGCAGAACCAGGAAGTCAATTCCACTCTCTCTGTCACGCAGTTTCAGAGAAACGAAACTTAACTCTGTCACTGTGAGCTGTACAATAGCAGAGGCCAGTATCTAGGTGGATTTGCTCAGAACCAGGAAGTATCTCCTGCTCTTTCTCACACGGATTCAGAGAAACTACACTACATTCTGAACTAAAACTGATCTTCGTTAGTTGAGCAGTAAAATGGCACAGGCTGCAGGCAATCTGGATCAGGACCATTTGAGCTGTGCGATCTGTCTGGATCTGCTGAAGGATCCGGTGACTATTCCCTGTGGACACAGTTTCTGTATGGGCTGTATTAAGGGTTGCTGGGATCAGGATGATCATACTGGTGTCTACAGCTGTCCCCAGTGCAGAGAGACTTTCGCCCCAAGGCCTGTTTTAAGAAAAAACACCATGCTGGCTGAAGTGGTAGAGAAACTGAAGTCAAGACTACAAGCTGCTCCTCCTGCTCACTGTTACGCTGGACCTGAAGATGTGGCATGTGATGTCTGTATTGGGAGAAAGCGCAAATCCGCAATGTCCTGTCTGGTGTGTCTGGCCTCTTACTGCAAAACTCACCTGCAGCCTCACTATGAATCTCCTCCTCTTAAGAAGCACAAACTGGTCAAAGCCACTGGAAACCTGCAGGAGAAGATCTGCTCTCATCATGACAAACTGCTGGAGGTTTACTGTCGTACTGATCAGCAGTGTATCTGTTATCTGTGTACAATGGATGAACACAGAGGCCATAAAACAGTCTCAATTGCAACAGAAAGGACTAAGAGTGAGGTAAGAACTGAAACCCTTACACATAACACTCACGCTTTGTTACAGTGATGAGACACATCATCTGGGCTTATACTGTAACTACAAGAAAACATATGACTTATTTAATTTATTTAATTTGTTTGATTTACACTGAGGGAAAAAAGAAACTCAACAACGTCTTGAATACGGAAATAAACATAGACAACATGGCTTGACCTTACAACGGGACAATGCCACACACACAGCTGGAGTGGTCACAGATGCACTTCGGGATGTAGGTGTACGGGCGCTGCCTTGGCCTTCCTACTCCCCTGATCCGAACCCAATAGAACGTGTGTGGGATGTGCTGAATTGCAGCATCAGAAGACACGATCCTCCAATTCATGCCCAGCATCTGCGTGATGCACTTCTGTGGGAATGAGAAAACATCCCACAACAACAGACACAGTCACTTAATTAATTCTATGCAACAGAGATTCCAAAAAGTAGTGGCTGCAAGAGGTGGCCACACACATTATTTAAGTGTGACTGTGGTAAAATTTAAGAATTGTTATTGGTTTTCTAGTGTTTTACAATCCACTTTTGCTTACTTGTTGTTCATTTACATTGTTTATGTTAATGATATTGTTTACATTCCTTAATCTTTGTTCATCATTAAATGAATGATCAAATATCAGTCACAAAGAGACTGTTGTGTTCTTTTATCCCTCGGTATATTTATGCAGAACATTTTGAAATGTTTTAATGCATTTTAAATAGTAGTAAAAAGGCAGATTTTCACCTTTGAAGTCTTCAAAGTACTGAACAAAGCAGTGATTTCCAGGCCTAAAGTCCACAGTGATAAAGTTGTAAGAGCAGGAAGTGAACCCAAGTCAGCTCTCTGTGACAGCTCTGTTCACACCCCTCACCCCCCTATTCACTCCCTGAATGGGAATCAACACGGCTGGAGCAGCTAGTTCACTCACACAGTTTATAAGCTCTATCAATAAGGCCAGTACACTTCTACACCCTGACCTGCTATAGATCAAACATGATTGGTTGTCTTGTTCCATTTGGACTATGCAAATGTATGAAAAGACTATGAAAAGTTCATTGTAATATTATCTATTCACAGAAGCAGCTGAGGGTGACAAAGAGGAAATTCCAGCAGAGAATCCAGGAGAGAGAGAAGGAGCTGCAGGATCTGAGACAGGCTGTGCAGTCACTCAAGGTGTGTACTGAGCAGAGTCGAAGACCACAGCTGGCTGCTGGAGGAGCCTTTTCAGGGCTCAGTCAGGGCTCTCCTCCAGTCAGCCAGTGAGGAGCCCAGTGTTGGGCCACTTTCCAGCCCTGTGGGGCTCAATCCCACTGAGCCACACTGTGGGGAACAGTCTGGAGTCCCAGTAAGAGCTGAGTGAAAGGCCTAGTTAAAATGTACAGCTCTCCTCTCTCTGTGTCTCCTAACAGCACTCTGCACAGGCAGCAGTGGAGGACAGCGAGAGGATCTTTACTGAGCTGATCAGCTCCATTGAGAGAAGGCGCTCTGAGGTGAAAGAGCTGATCAGAGATCAGGAGAAGGCTGAAGTGAGTTGGACTGAAGGACTCCTGGAGCAACTGGAGCAGGAGATTGCTGAGCTGAAATGGAGAGATGCTGAGCTGGAGCAGCTTTCACACACAGAGGATCACATTCAGTTCCTCCAGGTAATATTACTGGCTCTCTGACAACCTGCACGATGTCCATTGTACATACATGGTGAGGTGTGATCCTCATTTACAAAGATATGCTCCTGACAGCTGTACAGAAATCAGATTTGGGAAAGTTCTCTGTCTGTCTGTCTGTCTGTCTGTCTGCAGAACTGTCAGTCTCTCTGTGCCCCTCCTGGACCTGGAGACATACCCAGCATCACTGTCAGTCCACACATCTCTTTTGAGGCTCTGATAAAATCTGTCTCTAAATTGAAAGAGCGACTGGAGGATGTCTGCGAGGTGGAACTGGTAAAAATCTGTGAATCAGGTAGTTAGAGACTTTAAAGATTTTTTTTCCCATCAAAAATCATTGGTCAGATTCAGTGGCAAGAGTGGTTGTAAAATGCATTGACAGGATGGCCATTTTGAAATATCAAACTTGGGCTTCCTTTTCAAATATAACAAACATACTTCATGCATCAATTTAAAACTAGCTAATGATCACACTACAATAAAATCCACCTGTTGCCACCTTGACACTCTTCAAACTCTCAAAAGCTACAGGGGGCAGTGAGCAAACAATACTCCCCCCAAATCAGGATTGCACCCTGGGAAGACATTTTTTCAAAGCCATCCATCCCTCTGTTTTCCCTTTTTCTCTTCTGCGATCCAATTTTGTGTTTATGAGGCATTTTAATTCGCTTTATTCATTTTTCACTAGATTACTAGCTGACCTTAAAATTTCAATGCCAAAACTAGCAGTTACATTGTTCAGCATCATCACATGATAAAACTTGACCAATGATATTGGAAAACAACATACACAGGCATATTTTCACACAATCTTTGCATTTCAGTAAACAAGACAGCATCCAATTTTTCCTTTTGTCCTTTTCTCTCACTCGGTCTCTGCAGGGAACCATGTCCAAATTGTAGAGCCCAGGACCAGAGAGGATTTCTTACAGTGTGAGTACTCCCTCTGAAACTCTCATCTGAGACACACTAACATACACACACACACACACACACCTGTGTGCTTGCCATTCTACATCTTGCAGGCGGGTAAATCCAAGTTTTATTTCAGGAAAATATATCCTGGGATTTTCCAGAGGCATCAAGCAGAAAATTCAAAATCAAGTGTGTGACTGACTGGATGGCAATATGCACACACACACACACACACACACACACACACACATATATATATAGGACTTACAACTTTAGAGTGCAGCTGGATTCAAACCGCCAATGTCACTGAGCCCCATGAGCTCATGTATAGTCCTCTACGAGCTACACCCCAAGTAACGCACCCTGTAAAGTGCACATATTTACAATTTTCTGCAATGAATTTCCTGCCAAAGCTCTACTGCCGTGGCCAGGACAAAAAAACAGGGCCGTCAGACTGACCTTAGTGTCCTGACGGACGGTGGGTTTATGGGAAACTGCAAACCACCACTGCAGATTTGGTCATTAAAGGTACTGGAACTGTGACAACTGAAAACAGGGTTAAGCAGTAACTTAGCAGGCAGGCCAGTGTTAATTACTGAGAGCCAATAACCACTGCCTGAGCTTATTTCATTATTTATTTAAACACACACGCACACACACACACACACACCAGCCTCTCTCAATGAGAAACAAGAATATACTGTATCATAGGTAGACTTTAGATAGACCTGTCCTCATATTAAATCTTAACCTTCTCCTCCATCAGATTCCTGTCACCTCACACTGGACCCCAACACAGCGTATAAATACCTCCGTCTGTCTGAGGGGAACAGAGAGGTGACCCATGTGGCAGAGATCCAGTCATATCCTGATCATCCAGAGAGATTTGAGTGCTGGGAGCAAGTGCTGTGCAGAGAGGGTCTGTCTGGACACTGTTACTGGGAGGCTGAGTGGAGTGGGGATAGGGTTTATATAGCAGTGTCATGTAAAGGGATCAGCAGGAAAGGGCTGGGTGAGGACTGTGCTCTGGGACAGAATGCCATGTCCGGGAGTTTGGACTGCTCTTCCACCAGTTACGCTTTCTGGCACAATGCTGAGAGCACTGACATCTCTGTGCCCCCCTCCTCCAGAATAGGAGTGTACCTGGATCACAGGGCAGGAACTCTGTCCTTCTACAACGTCTCTGACACAATGACCCTACTGCACAGAGTCCAGGCCACATTCCCTCAGCCCCTCTACCCTGGGTTTGGGGTTCAGGTTGGATCTTGTGTTAAACTGTGTGATCTGTGATGGGAGAGAGGGAAGATCAGATGTAATCAGAGTGAGAGAGAAATACTGCAGTGAGGTAGAGGCGAGAAATAAATAAAATATAAATGATTAAATTTGAGGGTCTGTTGAGGGGCTCAGCAAGTAAAGGCCCCCACCATGAGCACAACTTAACACCTACATTTGAAATCCATGGTGCTTAACATGTTACTTTCTGAAGGAGTTGCGAGTGAGATTGCTCAGCCATTTTTGACTTGTGGTGGGTCGTCTAATTTATTTATTTACTTATTTGTTTATTTGTTTGTTTCTTTGTTTGTTAGTGAGGCAAAGTTAAAAGAGATTCCCAAGGAAATGTTAACATTTTGGGAAAAGGTAGGCCCATGTAACGTTTCTTTTCCTTATGAGCTGTAATAAGTCCCTTCTGTTTTCTGGTGGCTCATGTGTGGCTAACTAACTAGCATCCGCTAAGACTGACATCTGCAGAGAATTGTGTACGCACTGTGCTAGCTAAATAAATTTTAAAAAATAGACAAACTTTGTGTGATTGCAGAAGCTGAAAAGTATCATAAAGAACAGGTTTTCCTATTGAATATCTGGTTACATCAACACTGAGCAAGGTAAGGAGTTTGGTGTAAATACATGGAATATTTATTTAGTTTTGCAAGTGTCCACAGTATGCTCGTGCTACGTTGTTAGCTAAGCTATGTTCGGTATAATTTTGCTATGACAGATACCATTTTTTCGCTATAAATAATGTACTGTCTTGATGTCACATTATACTTTTTTTTCATAAAATCTTTATCAGTAAAAAAAAGACCTGCGAGACTGTCGATGACTGCATTGAGTCACTCATAGTCTAGCCAACCAAAGAGCCAAGGACCCCTTGTGCTCAGGTAAACCCCTGCATTAATTTGAATTGTTGTGGGCACAAAACTGTAAAGTGGAAACATTGTGAAAATTGATTTAACAACAGGTGCAACTTATTTTTTAATGTCCAGTGCGTGACTGCAGGAATGTGGTACGGAGTTCGTTTAATCCAAATTTAAGATAATTTTGAACGCACATTTATCCAGGGGACTGCAAGAGACCTCAAACTCATTCCTGCAAATTCATCCTGAAACAACCAGCTGCCTTGGGTATTCCACTAGATGGATGGAGGATGTCACATGGGCACCACACACACAACTGCCCATTCCAAACTGGGAGAAAAAGCAAAAAATCTGGGATTAAAAACTGAAGAGAGGTAAAGCTGGAAGAAGACAGGAAATATGTGGGTTTAGAAAATAGGATCCTCTGCTTTCATTTCTGCTTCTTCCACACGGAAATTTTATAAATGCTTTGTAATGATCACACTGTTGGTAGAAAGTCATTCTATAGTTTATGTTCAGGTGTCCTTTGTACCAACGTGAGGCTGGCTGGCCTGAATGGGAAGAGTTATGAATAATAACTTATTATAATGTCGTTAAGAAGCTGATTTCTCTGCATAATGGAAGTGCCATTAGAGTTATGATTCAAATAAAACTTACACATGTATCAAACACATATTTTTTGTGTGTATTGCTTCCCAATACTTCATGAAAACCTTCACTGAAATCACAAATACCTTTATGCCTTCAAAATCCTTTTAAAGTCCAGGCTACATTCAGTGAGCACCTCTACCCTGGGTTTTTCTGAGGTGAAAAAACAAACAAAAAACCTTTTCCCTGCTTTAAATTTCATCCTGTTTAAATCTGATGGATAACTTCAGATCAGGAGATATAACTGTAGACATTTGGATGGGCAAGAGGGAGGAGAAGTTAAAAGTTGGTGGGAGAAGGAGAAAGAAGTTAAAAGTTGGTGGAGGGAGTAAGTGAGAGAAGTTAAATTTGGTGGAGGGAGAAGGAGAGAGAAGTTAAATTTAGTGGTAAAAATTAAGATTAGGTACCTGCACAGGAACAAATCTTGTTTTCCAATTGCCTCTAGGCAGAGAATTGTCGAGGCAACATTTCTCTCTGCCTTGGAATATGGGGATGTTATATATAGGCATGCGCCTGTCTCGCACTTGTGCTTACCTCAGGTTTGTCACAGGTGATGCTTGTCACACCCATCACTGCATTCTTTACCAGAAGGTTAGCTGGCCATCACTTTATGTTAGGAAAAATACTAATTGGCGTCTGTTCATTTGCAAATCACCTCTACAAAATGTGCCTCTATATCTCTCACAGCTTCTTATTTTGAAAACTGGCATCCAGAGTATACACTTTCCAGACTGGTTGTCATTTCTGGTTCCTAGGACTAGGTCAAATCTGAAAGACTGCTCTTAGATTCTGTGCTACGGGTACTTGGAAGTTTTTACAGCAAACCCTGAAGCAAAATACTTCAGTATTTCTGAATGAATTCAAAATGATGATAAATAATTTGGTTAGCTTGAAATGTCATTGTTTTAAGTGAATGTTTTCTGATGTTTTAGGTCTTTTTAAATTTAGTTAATTTTTTACTTTTTGTGCTCTGGCTTGACTCCACCACCAAACCTCCTGTCAGAAAACAGGTACGACCAGACAGGTCACATCTTTCTCTGTGCAATCCCAGCTCTGCTCAGCCTGGCCTCAGTTCAGCACCACACCTCGTGCAGCTATTGGTATAAACAAGAAGTCACTCCCACTCTCTCTGTCACACAGTTTCAGAGAAACGAAACTTAACTCTAGTCGCTGTCAGTGTGAGCAGTAAAATGGCTGAAGGTGGAGGTTTATTGGATCAGGACCATTTGAGCTGTGCGATCTGTCTGGATCTGCTGAAGGATCCGGTGACTATTCCCTGTGGACACAATTTCTGTATTGGCTGTATTCAGGGTTGCTGGGATCAGGATGATCATACTGGTGTCTGCAGCTGTCCCCAGTGCAGCGAGATCTTCACCCCAAGGCCTAATTTAAGAAAAAACACCATGCTGGCTGAAGTGGTGGAGAAGGTGAAGAAGACAGAACTCCAAGCTGCTCCTCCTGCTCACTGTTACGCTGGACCTGGAGATGTGGAGTGTCATGTCTGCACTGGGAGAAAGCGCAAAGCTGTCAAGTCCTGTCTGGTGTGTCTGGCCTCTTACTGTGAAACTCACCTCAAACTTCACGATGCACTCCACCCAGGAAAGAGACATAAGGTGATCGATGCTTCTGGAAACCTGCAGGAGATGATCTGCTCTCACCATGACAAACTGCTGGAGGTTTACTGTCGTACTGATCAGCAGTGTATCTGTTATCTGTGTACGATGGATCAACACAAAGGGCATAAAACAGTCTCAGCTACAGCAGAAAGGACTGAGAAACAGGTAAGCACTGAAACTCCTACACATAACACTCAAGCTTTTTTACAGTAATGATAGACATCATTTTGACTTATACCTCCAATATGTAGGTTTATGACACGTGTTTTATATACTTTGTTTCAAATATTTATGAAGTGCATTTGAAATATTTTATATATTTTGAAAAAGAATTGAACAGCACAGTTATTTCCAAGCAGAAGTCCACAGTGAAAAAGCAGTAAGAGCAGGAAGTGAACTCAAGTCAGCTCTCTGTGACAGCTCTGTTCACACCCCTCACACCCCTGTTCACTCCCTGAATGGGAATCAACACGGCTGGAGCAGCTAGTTCACTCACACAGTTTAGAAACATTAACTGTAAGGCCAGTTCACATCTACACACTCACCAACAGCTGTCAGCATACAGCAAACATCAGAGAATTAGTTTAATTTGGAGTAATTTGTGTAATGTGATATGAAAAAAAAATTCTGTCTGTAGAAGCAGCTGGGGGCGACACAGAGTAAATTCCAGCAGAGAATCCAGAAGACACAGAAGAAGCTGCAGGGTCTGAGACAGGCCGTGCAGTCACTCAAGGTGAGTACTGACCAGAGGAGAAGACATCAGCTGGCTACTGGAAGAGCCATTTCAGGGCTCAGTCAGGGCTCTCCTCCAGTCAGCCAGTGAGGAGTCCAGTGTTGGGCCACTTTTCAGCCCTGTGGGGCTCAATCCCACTGAGCCACACTGTGGGGAACAGGCTGTCTGGGGTCCCAGTGAGAGCTGAGTGAAAGGCCTAGTTAAAATGTACAGCCCTCCTTTCTCTGTGTCTCCTAACAGCACTCTGCACAGGCAGCAGAGGAGGACAGTGAGAGGATTTTTACTGAGCTGATCCGCTCCATTGAGAAAAGGCGCTCTGAGGTGAAAGAGCTGATCAGAGATCAGGTGATGGCTGAAGTGAGTCGGGCTGAAGGACTCCTGGAGCGACTGGAGCAGGAGATTGCTGAGCTGAGGAGGAGAAACGCTGAGCTGGAGCAGCTTTCACACACACAGGATCACATCCACTTCCTCCAGGTAAAATCATTTGCTCTCTGACAGTCTGCACTATGTACATTGCACATACAGTACATGGAGAAGTGTGTTCCTCAAGATCTAGCATCTGCACAGGAATCTGAATCTGAATTGTGATATTTAGAATAAACTCCCTGTGATCAACACTATTTGATTGTACAAGTGTGACTCTAGCCCATAGTTAAACTAGCTTTGTTCGGGAGTTGACCTTTTAACTCTCTTGAAGAGACTTATCAGGCAGCAGCCCTGATGGCATATTCCCAAGAGTAATCAAAGAGTTAGGTGAGATTGGGATGGCAGGTATGCCATCCCGCCAAGTTACACCTTGGCGGGGGCATGCCCCATACCTATACAGCACCGAGAGTTTGGCACTTTTCAGGGTTCCCCACAGAAATAACCACAACAGCCACAGACACTCAGCCCTTAAAAACATTAAATTCTGTACCTTCTGACCCCATTTCAACAGACAGATTTCATAAAAAACTTCACATGTCCACACAATAAAGCCCCAAACTAAGGGGATTTTGCATTTTCTCCTTCTCCTCCTCCTTCTTCTTCTTCTTCTTCTTCTCTGGGCAAGGTTACAGTCTTGGGAATACAGGGTTCTAGGTTCAAGCCCAGCTAAGAACACATTTCTTCAACCTGCTTTTACCCTCACTAATAATTGTCTACTACTTCTCAATTATTGCTTTTGCACCATATCTATCCGCCGTCCAGCGAACGTATACACTGCATTATGACGTACCGCCTGCATGTTCAGTTATTAACCGGCTACAATATTGCAGAGCCATATGGATTCAACGGGAGCTCTTCTGTGCTTACTCGCCTGTGTTCTTTAAAACCACGGACAGGTTTGCTAATGATATTTCACGCATTGCACAGCTATGTCATGGTGCTGCACTAACAAAGTCACACACTGGTAAACCTCCGGTTGAAGGATTGAATCCCGCCTCGCCCTCAGGCAGATAATTTCCTCTTTTACACTAACGTTTTCTTACGCTTATATTTGCTTTACCAAAACTCACTCACGGCCAACCATATGCATTTCATGACGGCAAATGTATTCCTTTTATTCAAAAAGTTACACCAGTTCACCACTGTGCTATTTCTACTAACTATATTTCTTCACTTGGCTACCCTACAAAACCCTCTTATCAGCAAACGCCACGTTTCCACATTCATGTTACCTCGCCCTGTTCTCTATCTAGCCACATACAAACAATTACTACGTATGTACGTTCTGCAACTCCCCATTAAAACATTACACTTAAATTCACGACTCACTCATAATTATAACTACTAGTACTGAACATGACAAAAGCATATCAGTGTAATAGATTTTACACGTGACTTAACCTTCAATACTTTTTACAGACTGTTATATATACCATTCGATAAGGAAACTAAGCTCGCTCATGGTCACTTCATTTACTTCGCACTATAGTCTGTGATCATGTCAACCTTCACTTACATGCCCATTCTGCAAAAAACATATTGTTTCAACTACAAAATTTCATCATTTCATCCTAATTTCTCTCACACTGTTGTTATTTTCTCATATGCAAAGCCTGCTGGGACATATGTGTCTGCTCCTATTCTCCACTATCAAGTTTTCCAGTTCTAGCTTAGCAAAACAGCGAAGAGGATTCCCACCTGCAGATAAGCTTATCAAAATGCCTTATAAACCTTACAAACACTAAAAGTGCATCTCCACGAAATATCAGACAACGGAGCAGGACAGAAGGGTATACAAGTTGCGACCTGGGGAGCTCTAATTCTACGGGCTTGCTGATTCTTTTGTCGGTCAAGGCTCGTTGGATGGCCGTCAAATCCGTGAGTACATACACTGGCCATATTTAACCTGCGCTGCTTATGCGTTTACACTTACGCCACCGCACCCTTTGTCACAGCCACTGTTTTACATATATAGCAAACCGAAACTGCTAAACGGTACACGCTCATCAGACTGTACAAATTCACACAAGGATAGCCATAATCCACAACCGTTTCTTACAGGGTCACTTTGCATTTCTCACTCTCATAATAAAACGCTTTGCAAAAAGAAATGATATCTCATAAAAAACACGTTTTCAACGTACAAAAATGCCAGGTTACTCACACATACAAGACCAGTCCAGGCCTGCCATTAAAAGTATTGATATCAAAATGATGCCAAGTTACGGTACTACAAACAATATAGGCTATCTTGCCTCACCGAAATTAAATAAGATGTATTCCAAAGCAATGCTACCCAATATTTCCTCAATTCTTTCAAGTCACTTGGCCCTGTGTTTTGTAATCTTACCATTTTGCAATGTCATGCAAACTTTGTGTCAGATCAAAGACTCAAATATTTCGAATTGCCTCACGGAACACATTGAAATTCATGTACAAAACTGCTGATGAGTAACTACAGGAAGTATATTTGTCCAGAAAACATGTTTATACTTACATTACATTACATTTATTTGGCAGACACTTTTATCCAAAGTGACGTACAAAAAGTGCATTTCATGGTCATAGACAACTGCTAAACACAGGTTCAGTAAGGTACAATACTTATTTTGTACAGCTATTTCTAGCCAAGAGTTTAGTTCACACAGTGAACACTATTCAGACCTAACCTCTGCAAAGCCAACTAGGCAGAAGAATAAGCTACAGTATTAGGACAGATACAAATACTTGCTTCTGAACTGAATTTGAGTCCATTACAGTACAAGTTATTGTATATTTGCTACGTACAATAAATGCTGCATGTAAAATACATATTGTACATACATACATAGAGAACTTCTTTGTCGCCATGGGGACATTTCCCTCGCAGCATGTTACATTCACATTTATGAACAGACACTTATACCAAGAAACATACTATCATTCACACAACAGAAAGGCTGGGCAGCAAAATACATACATACCAATACAAACTGGACATATACACGCCTATTCAATCAATCTTGACTGTGAGAGAGCCATCCACACATATGTTTGGCCTGTCCATCTAGTGCATGCTTATACACACAGGGCCAAGTGACTTGAAAGAATTGAGGAAATATTGGGTAGCATTGCTTTGGAATACATCTAATTTAATTTCGGTGAGGCAAGATAGCCTATATTGTTTGTAGTACCGTAACTTGGCGTCATTTTGATATCAATACTTTTAATGGCAAGCCTGGACTGGTCTTGTATGTGTGAGTAACTTGGCATTTTTGTACGTTGAAAACGTGTTTTTTATGAGATCATCTTATTCCACTGGCAGGTATTTTAGACAGTCTTTAGAATCTGGGGAAATACCCGAAGACTGGAAGCGATGTAGTATAATACCAATATATAAGAAAGGGGACCGTACTGATCCAGGAAACTACAGGCCTGTCAATTTAACTTGCATCACATGTACAATATTGGAATCTATAATTAGAGACAAGTTAGAAGTGTTTCTTGAAAATGACAACATCATAAGGGATAGCCTGCATGGTTTTTGCAAGGGAAGATGCCTGACAAACCTTCAGGTATTTTTTGAAGATGCTACCAAGTATTTTCATCATAACCATACTTATGGTATTATTTACATAGGTTTCCAAAAGCCATTTGATAAGGTACCACATGACAGACCTCAAGACAGTGGGATATTAGAGGAGGTATTTCAGAGTGGATTTGAAACAGAACACAAACAGTAGTGGTAGGTAGTAGTAGCTGAGTAGGGAACTGTGGGAAGTGGAGTCCCACAAGGATCAGTGCTGGGACCACTGCTGTTCCTCATTTAAATCACCTTGACAGGGACATAGAAAGTACATTAGTCGAATTTGCAGATGATACAAAACTAGGAGGCCCAGCCAATAGTTACGAATCTACTAAAGTCATCCAAGAAGATTTAAAATCCAGAATTTGGCAGAAAACTGGCAAATGAAATTCAGCATAGCTAAATGTAAAGTTCTGCATGTGGGAAATAAAAACATTATGCAGTATTATTTTATGGGAGGAACAAAAATGGAATGTGCTCAATTTGAAAAAGACTTGTGAGTAATATTTGATCAAAGCCTTTTAGGTTTTAGGCACTGTGCTGTAGCAGTAAAAAAAACGTCCCAAATGATGCTGGGGTATATATCCAAAAGAATTGAGTGTAAAACCAAGAAAGTTATACTCACCTTATACAATACATTTGTTAGACCAAACTTGAAGCATTGTGTGCAGCACTGGGGGCCGCACTACAAGAAAGATATAGGGGCTCTGGAAAAGGTTCAAAGAAGGGCAACCAAATTGATTCCTGGTATGAAAGATAAAGCTATGAGAAAAGATTTAGGATGCTTAATCTCTTCAAGATTAGTAAAAGGAGACTTGATCAAAAAGGATGATTTGACTGAGGTCTATACATTCATAAAGGGGATCAACAAAGCGATCTATTAGAGATCTTTCAGATTGAGTTCTGCCCTGTTGATTAGATCAAGAGTTTACAGTGAATCCAATGAAAATGAGGTCGTTTCAGAAAGTATCGTGATAAAGCTAATATAACAAGTGCATATACTGTTTATGTATGAAAACAAGGGTTTCTGAGCAATACAGGGTTAAATGTTATGCAAATTAGCATAATTGTGTGCCTGACATTGTAAAGTATACAACTATAAACGGACAGCTAATTGGTCAAAGACAAATTTTCACTCTTACTTGCCTAACCACACAAAAACCCCTTGAAGTTTACTGGCCACAGCACAGCACCAAGTGTGTAATCAACACCGGTGTGGAGTTGAATCAGCCTCCTATATACCTAATAAATCAACACTAAAATAATTGATTGAAAAAGATGAACATTGAACACACAGGTACAGGTCTGAAAATACCCTTTTCGCACATTTGTCTCACTCCAGATTTTATAATCCCAGTAATTTTCTGTGCTGAGACTGTTCTCTGCCTGTCTGTCTGTCTGCAGAGCTCTCAGTCTCTCTGTGTACCTCCTGGACCTGGAAACGTACGCAGCATCACTGTCAGGCCACACATCTCTTTTGAGACTCTGAAGAAATCTTTCTCTGAACTGAAAGAGCAGCTGGAGGACATCTTCAGGGTGGAACTGGTCAAAATATCTAAATCAGGTAGTTAAAAGCTTTATGGAGCAAAATAATTTTTTTCTAGTTTTTATTCCATCAAAAACAATGGTCACATACAGCAAAGTGATTATAATTATCTGTTAGACTCTACAGTACATACTGAGAATATCTGAAATACATCTCAATGTAGACATTATCCTCAGTCTCCATCCTGAAATTTCTCTTTGTCCCTCTCTATATATGGATATATCTTTCTTTTTGACATTTTCTCTCACTCTGTCTCTGCAGTGAAAGAAGTCTATACTGTAGAACCCAGCAACAGAGAGGATTTCTTACAGTGTGAGTACTCGCTTTCAAACTCAGCTGAGACACACACACAGGAAGAGTGATCACTGCCATGCAAACACACACACACATACATTCACACATACAAACACATACACACAAACTCACACTCACACACACACTCACACACACAAAAACACACATGCACACACACACACTTACACGCACACACAAAAACACACATGCACACACACACACACACACACACACACAAAAACAGACATGCACACACACACATACACACACACACACTGATCAGCCTGGTTGCCTTTCATTACCTTGCAGGGTGGGGGAACCATTTTTTATTTCAGGAAACTACGGTCTGAAATGTTTCAGAAAATTTGAAACCAAGCGTGTGACAGTTTCAGTGACATGTGTATGGAGATTAAACTAAAATCACACTGTCTTGTATGAATGGAGAAAATAATGAATTACAGACAGACCCTAGGTGGACCTATCCTCATAATAATTCATAACCTTCTTATCCATCAGATTCCTGTCAGCTTACTCTGGACCCCAACACAGTGAATCAACACCTCTGTCTGTCTGAGGGGAACAGAGAGGTGACCCATGTGGCAGAGATCCAGTTATATCCTGCTCATCCAGAGAGATTTGAGTGCTTGCAGAACAATTCATATCCCCTGATATGGGATCCAAATACTGGATCATACATAGAACCCGATTCATATTCAGGTTATAACGGCTACCAAATGAGTTGGAATGAGAATCAGTTACAAATGGAGAGATTAAAAATGTATGCCCAAGTGCTGTGCAGAGAGGGTCTGTCTGGACGCTGTTACTGGGAGGCTGAGTGGAGTGAGGATGGGGAGGTTTCTATAGCAGTGTCTTATAAAGAGATCAGCAGGAAAGGGCAGGGTGATGAGGGTATAATGGGAAATAATGACAAGTCCTGGAGTTTGCGCTTCTCTAACAGCAATGACTCCTTCTGGCACAATAATGAGGAAACTGGAATCCCTGCTTTGCGCTCCTCCAGAATAGGAGTGTACCTGGATCACAGGGCAGGAACTCTGTCCTTCTACAGCGTCTCTGACACAATGACCCTCCTGCACAGAGTCCAGACCACATTCACTCAGCCCCTCTATCCTGGGTTTTGGGTTTGGGGAGTTGGATCTTCAGTAAAACTGTGTGATCTGGAAAGAGAGAAAGGGAAGATCAGCTGTAATTAGAATGAGAGAAAAAAATACTACAGTGAGACAGAGAGGAGAAGTAAATAAAATATAAAAGATTAAATTTTAGGTTCTGATGAGGTGCTCAGTCAGTAAAGGCCCCCACCATGAACACAACTTTACACCTCTACCAGCACTGGGGTCAGAGGAGCACATTTTACACAGTTCTACACCTCTACTAGCACTGGGGTCAGAGGGGCACATTTTACACAGTTCTACACCTCTACCAGCACTGGGGTCAGAGGAGCACATTTTACACAGTTCTACACCTCTACCAGCACTGGGGTCAGAGAGGCACATTTTACACAGTTCTACACCTCTACCAGCACTGGGGTCAGAGGGGCACATTTTACACAGTTCTACACCTCTACCAGCACTGGGGTCAGAGAGGCACATTTCACACAGTTCTACACCTCTACCAGCACTGGGGCCAGAAGGACACATTTTACACAGTTCTACACCTCTACCAGCACTGGGGCCAGAAGGACACATTTCACATAGTTCTACACCTCTACCAGCACTGGGGTCAGAGGGGCACATTTTACACAGTTCTACACCTCTACCAGCACTGGGGTCAAAGAGGCACATTTTACACAGTTCTACACCTCTACCAGCACTGGGGTCAGAGAGGCACATTTTACACAGTCCTACACCTCTACCAGCACTGGGGTCAGAGGAGCACATTTTACACAGTTCTACACCTCTACTAGCACTGGGGTCAGAGGGGCACATTTTACACAGTTCTGAGAGAAGCCAAGGAGTGTGTGGAGGTCTGTTCTCCATAGACTGTCCCAAAATCACTGTGCAGGATCCCATCTGGGGAGGTGCAGTGAGTAGCACTGTCACCTGACAGCAAGAAGGTTCCGGGTTTGAGTCCAGCCTGTGCCCTTCTGTCTTTGAGTTTGCAGCAAATGTTTTTTTTGTTTTCTTCACTTTATCTTTATCTTTTTCTGGAACATTTACACTTGATTTTCATGATTTATAAAATGTGTACACGCTCTTAAACACGAGATAAAGTAATGCTTACAGTACTGATGCTTCTTGTCTGTAACCTGCAAGAGAGCCTCCCGAATGGGAAAATGTAAATGCTGGCATAGAAACTTAGAGACTCAGAGGAACCCTCTTCACTTCAAGAGAACAGAGTGAACACTGAGCTCTAACCGTATGATACTCGTACTATCATAGTTAGTATTTACATTAATCAAACTATTAATTCTTTTATTTTCAGTTTCTCCTTTTTTATGATTATCTATTTTCACCTATACACAAAGCAGTGATATAGCTTATATTTCAATTATAGAAATCATGCCATATATTCTTTCAGATCAATAGGGTCAGCATCTGTGTAATCAGTAGAGGTCACTTGTAAGAATCTTTTATTTTTAGCTTATGTTATGGAAACACCATATTATAGACCACCCAAACTATTTTTATTGAAAAAACTGTGTAACAATCCATTGGGTACTGATGACTTTATTTGTGGGTTTGTGGATTCAATAAAATGTGCAAATTCTTCATTAAGAACTGTGGCCTGGTTTTGGTGTCTATTAGAAATAGAACCTTATTGGTGAAGGGCATCAGGCAATAACCTGAATCTCATCATCATCATCATAAAACCTTTATTTAAATCTCAAAAGCTCTAAAGCCCATCATTTACAGTGATGTTCAGCTTAAACATACCAAACACAAACATCTTGCATAAACCTACCAAATATCCCTGCTTCACCTGGGGAAACAGGTGGTGGCTGCTTGAGATTCACCTCTGATAGATGCTGCCAGAATTTCTCAATGTAAGAGATGATTGGCTGAGTCTCAGTATGAATAACTGTGCCACAATTTCTTTTAGATTTTTTCTCACCATTCTTTAAGTGTTTTTTTTTAAGCTTACTTGCTAGTTTTTGGGAGTTCAAGCTCAGTCTTTCCCAATTTCGTTAGCGTTCCGTTGCGTTAGCTAATCAGCCCAGGTGCTTAAAGGTGTGCTGCTCTCCACAGTTCAGCGCCAAGACTGGGAGCTAACACTGAGAGCGCGGGAATGATTTTCGTTCTGTATTATTTTGAGCACGAAAGAGAAAGGAAGGAATCCTCAGCTGGGATGCTGAAGGAGCTGGACCTGGCCAGGAAGGCGGGTCAGCTACAGGGCAGGCAAACTGAAAAGTGGCTGCTCTGTTTTACTTTCTTTTGTCTTTATTATTTTAGCTTGTTGTTTTAGTTTATTGTTTTCGCCTGGAACCCGTGAGGTGGAATGATGAAGTGGTCCGTTTATTTTATTTAATGTTTGTGGGTGCGCTCTCTCTCTCTCCATGCGACAGAAATGGTGTTGCCCGGTACTGTCGCATCGTCCTGCCTGGTGTGTCACGCTTGGCGTGTGACATCAGTATATAAGCTACATCACAGGATTATATGGCCAGTGCTTAATACTGTGCAGAATTCAGAACCTCTCGGATTTGGACTGCCTGCAGTCCAGGAACCATTTCAATGGATCCAGTAACCTCCTGCTGTCTATTAATGCACAGGCACCTCCTGCTCTGCATTAATGCACAGGCACCTCCTGCTGTCTATTAATGCACAGGCACCTCCTGCTCTGTATTAATGCACAGGCACCTCCTGCTGTCTATTAATGCACAGGCACCTCCTGCTCTGTATTAATACACAAGCACCTCTTGCTGTCTATTAATGCACAGGCACCTCCTGCTGTCTATTAATGCACAGGCACCTCCTGCTCTGTATTAATGCACGGGCACCTCCTGCTGTCTATTAATGCACGGGCACCTCCTGCTCTGTATTGCACTCTGGCTAAAAGTAAAGCAAACATTCGCAAGCTGGATCAGGAATTGTTATACTTCCATTTGCTAGACGCTAAATAAACTAGCTTCCTGGCTCCTGTGAATGCTGAAGGAGACAGCCACGGAGACACTTAATCAGCCCAGTGCTAGCCAGGAACTGTGATTGGGATGGCTAGCGGCATTAGCCCCACAAGTTGGCTAGCTGGCGAGCCATATTATGTTCTTAATCGCAGGTGTGCTTAACAAGCTAGCGTTAGCTAATTAGCATGCTATGTGGCTAATGGCACAATCACCGGCTGAAAAATGAATAGAAAGTTAGGCGAACTTTTGCAGGCTGGATCAAAACAATCACGCTTTAAAGTTGCTAGTTGCCTGTCAGACCGAATGCCGCATTTGGAAATGCACAGAAAATGTCTCGTGTGCAGCTGTTTTTTCCTCCTGACAAAAAAAAATTCCGAACTCCAAAAGCCTGACCTCACGAAACATTTCAACGCGCCAAAACTTGAACTCCATAACTGCATAGACTGAGAACTATGAACAGTAGCACAGCAGTGCAGTGAGAGAGTCTGTGTGTTTCACGAGCTGCTGTAAGTCTGCACTTTGTCTACACTCCCTGATCTGCTCAGCCTGGTCTCAGTCTAACACCACACACCCTGCAGCTGTGTGGAGAACCAGGATGTCACCCCCACTCTCTCTGTCACACAGTTTCAGAGAAACGAAACTTAACTCTAGTCGCTGTCAGTGTGAGCAGTAAAATGGCTGAAGGTGGAGTTTCACTGGATCAGGACCTGTTCAGCTGTCCGATCTGTCTGGATCTGCTGAAGGATCCGGTGGCTATTCACTGTGGACACAGTTTCTGTATGGGTTGTATTCAGGGCTGCTGGGATCAGGATGATCATACTGGTGTCTACAGCTGTCCCCAGTGCAGACAGACCATCACTCCAAGGCCTGTTCTGGGCAGAAACATCATGCTGGCTGAAGTGGTGGAGAAACTGAAGAAGACAGGACTCCAAGCTGCTCCTCCTGCTCACTGTTACGCTGGACCTGGAGATGTGGAGTGTGATGTCTGCACTGGGAGAAAGCGCAAAGCCATCAAGTCCTGTCTGGTGTGTCTGGCCTCTTACTGTGAAACTCACCTCAAACTTCACGATGCACTCCACCCAGGAAAGAGACATAAGCTGATCGATGCTTCTGGAAACCTGCAGGAGAAGATCTGCTCTCACCATGACAAACTGCTGGAGGTTTACTGCCAGACAGATCAGCAGTGTATCTGTATGCTGTGTACGATGGATGAACACAGAGGCCATGTTACAATCTCAGCTGCAGCAGAAAGGACTGAGAAACAGGTAAGCACTGAAACTCTTACACAAAACACTCAACCTTTTTTACATTAGTGATAGACATCATTTTGACTTATACCTCCAATATGTAGGTTTATGACACGTGTTTTATATACTTTGTTTCAAATATTTATCAAGTGCATTTGAAATATTTTATATATTTTGAAAAATAATCGCGCAGCATTGTTATTTCTTTGCAGAATTATACAGTGTTGTTTTACAAATGTTTTAATGCATTTTAAGTAGTAGTGAAAAGGCAGATTTTCACCTCCGAAGTCTTAAAAGTACTGAAGAAAGCAGTGATTTCCAGGTCTGAAGTCCACAGTGATAAAGCAGTAAGAGCAGGAAGTGAAGCCAAGTCAGCTCTCTGTGACAGCTCTTCACACCCTCACCCCCCTATTCACTGCCTGAATGGGAATCAACACGGCTGGAGCAGCTAGCTCACTCACGTATTTTAGAGGCTTTAACTGTAAGGCCAGTTTACTTCTACACACTGATGTGCTGTACAGACAACATCATAGAATTTGTTTAATTTGGAGTAATTCTTGTAATGTGATATGAAAAAAAAATTGTGTCCACAGATGCAGCTGGGTGTAACACAGAGTCAATTCCAGCAGAGAATCCATGAGCGAGAGAATAAGCTGCAGGATCTGAGACAGGCTGTGCAGTCACTCAAGGTGGGTACTGAGCAGAAGAGAAGGCAACAGCTGGCTGCTGGAGGAGCCATTTCTGGGCTCAGCTCAAACCCACTGAGCCACACTGTGGGGAACACACTGTCTGGGGTCCCAGTAAGAGCTGAGTGAAAGGCCTCGTTAAAATGTACAGCCCTCCTTTCTCTGTGTGTCCTCACATGCTCTGCACAGGCAGCAGTGGAGGACAGTGAGAGGATCTTTACTGAGCTGATCCGCTCCATTGAAAGAAGGCGCTCTGAGGTGAAAGAGCTGATCAGAGATCAGGAGAAGGCTGCAGTGAGTCAGGCTGAAGGACTTATGGAGCGACTGGAGCAGGAGATTGCTGAGCTGAGGAGGAGAGCTGCTGAGCTGGAGCAGTTTTCACACACAGAGGATCACATCCAGTTCCTCCGGGTAACATCACTGGCTCTCTGACAGTCTGCAGTATGTGCATTGTACACACATGGAGAAGTGTGTTCCTCATTTACAAAGAGCAATACAGGGTTAAATGTTATGCAAATTGGCATAATTGTGCACCTGACATTGTAAAGTATCCAGCTATAAAATGGACAGCTAATGGGTCAGAGACAAATTTTCACTCTTACTTGCCCAACCACACAAAAACCCCTTAAAGGTTACTGGCCACAGCACAGCACCAAGTGTGTAATCAACACCGGTGTGGAGTTGAATCAGCCTCCTATATACCTAATAAATCAACACTAAAATAATTGATTGAAAAATATGAACCCTGAACACACAGGTACAGGTCTGAAAATACCCTTTTCGCATGTTTGTCTCACTCCAGATTTTTTAATCCCAGGAATTTTCTGTGTTGAGACTGTTCTCTGCCTGCCTGTCTGTCTGTCTGTCTGCAGAGCTTTCAGTCTGTCTGTGTCCCTCCTGGACCTGAAGACTTACCCAGCATCACTGTCAGGCCACACGTCTCTTTTGAGACTCTGAAGAAATCTTTCTCTGAACTGAAAGAACAGCTGGAGGACATCTTCAAGGTGGAACTGGTCAAAATATCTAAATCAGGTAGTTAAAAGCTTTATGGAGCAAAATAATTTTTTTCTAGTTTTTATTCCATCAAAAACAATGGTCACATACAGCAAAGTGATTATAATTATCTGTTAGACTCTACAGTACATACTGAGAATATCTGAAATCCATCTTAATGTAGACATTATCCTCAATCCCCATCCTGAAATGTCTCATTGTCCCTCTCTATATATGCATATATCTCTCTTTTTGACATTTTCTCTCACTCTGTCTCTGCAGTGAAAGAAGTCTATACTGTAGAGCCCAGCACCAGAGAGGATTTCTTACAGTGTGAGTACTCGCTCTCAAACTCAGCTGAGAGACACACACACACACACACTCTCTCTCTCACACAAACACACACTCACGCACACACACTGACACACACACACAAACACACGCACACACACACTCACACACACACAAAAACACACATGCACACACACACTCACACATGCACACACACACACACACAAAAACACACATGCACACACACACACTCACACACACACACACTCACACACATGCACACACACACACACTCTCACACACACACACATGCACACACACACACACTCACACACTGATCAGCTTGGTTGCCTTTCATTGCCTTGCAGGGTGGGGGAACCATTTTTTATTTCAGGAAAATACGGTCTGAAATGTTTCAGAAAATTTGAAACCAAGTGTGGGACAGTTTCAGTGACGTGTGTGGAGATTAAACTAAAATCACGCTGTCTTGTATGAATGGAGAAAATAATGAATTACAGACAGACCCTAGGTGGACCTGTCCTCATAGTAATTCATAACCTTCTCATCCATCAGATTCCTGTCAGCTCACTCTGGACCGCAACACAGTGAATAAACACCTCTGTCTGTCTGAGGGGGACACAAAGGTGACCCATGTGGCACAGATCCAGTTATATCCTGGTTATGAAGAGAGATTTGAGTGCTTGCAGAACAATTCATATCCCCTGACATGGGATCCAAATACTGGATCATACAAAGACACCTATTCATATTCAGGTTATAACAGCTACCAAATGAGTTGGAATGAGAAGCAGTTACAAATGGAGAGATTAAAAATGTATGCCCAAGTGCTGTGCAGAGAGGGTCTGTCTGGACGCTGTTACTGGGAGGCTGAGTGGAGCAGGACTGGGGAGGTTTCTATAGCAGTGTCATATAAAGAGATCAGCAGGAAAGGGCAGGGTGATGAGGGTATAATGGGAAATAACGCCAAGTCCTGGAGTTTGCGCTTCTCTAAGAGCAATGGCTCCTTCCGGTACAATAATATGAACACTGGAATCCCTGTTCCCTCCTCCTCCAGAATAGGAGTGTACCTGGATCACAGGGCAGGAACTCTGTCCTTCTACAGCATCTCTGACACAATGACCCTCCTGCACAGAGTCCAGACCACATTCACTCAGCCCCTCTATCCTGGGTTTTGGGTTTGGGGAGTTGGATCTTCAGTAAAACTGTGTGATCAAAGTGAATAAAATGTAAAAGATGAGATCTGAGGGTCTAGTGAGGGACTCGGACAGTAAAGGCCCCCACAATGAGAACAACTTTACACCTCTACCAGCACTGGGGTCAGAGGGGCACATTTTACACAGTTCTACACCTCTACCAGCACTGGGGTCAGAGGGGCACATTTTACACAGTTCTACACCTCTACCAGCACTGGGGTCAGAGGGGCACATTTTACACAGTTCTACACCTCTACCAGCACTGGGGTCAGAGGGGCACATTTTACACAGTCCTACACCTCTACCAGCACTGGGGTCAGAGGGGCACATTTTACACAGTCCTACACCTCTACCAGCCCTGGGGTCAGAGAGGCACATTTTACACAGTCCTACACCTCTACCAGCACTGGGGTCAGAGAGGCACATTTTACACAGTCCTACACCTCTACCAGCACTGGGATCAGAGGGGCACATTTTACACAGTTCTACACCTCTACCAGCCCTGGGGTCAGAGAGGCACATTTTACACAGTCCTACACCTCTACCAGCACTGGGGTCAGAGAGGCACATTTTACACAGTCCTACACCTCTACCAGCACTGGGGTCAGAGGGGCACATTTTACACAGTCCTACACCTCTACCAGCACTGGGGTCAGAGGGGCACATTTTACACAGTTCTACACCTCTACCAGCACTGGGGTCAGAGAGGCACATTTTACACAGTTCTACACCTCTACCAGCACTGGGGTCAGAGGGGCACATTTTACACAGTTCTACACCTCTACCAGCACAGGGGTCAGAGGGGCACATTTTACACAGTTCTGAGAGAGGTCAAGGAGTGTGTGGAAGTCTCTTCTTCATAGACCGTCCCAAAATCCCTGTGCAGGATCCCATCTTGGGAGGTGCAGTGAGTAGCACTGTCACCTGACAGCAAGAAGGTTCCAAGTTCGAATCCAGCCTGTGCCCTTCTGTCTTTGAGTTTGCAGCAAATGTTTTTTTTTTGTTTTCTTCACTTTATCTTTATCTTTTTCTGCAACATTTACACTTGATTTTCATGATGTATAAAATATGTACACGCTCTTAAACACGAGATAAAGTAATGCTTACAGTACTGATGCTTCTTGTCTGTAACCTGCAAGAGAGCCTCCCGAATGGGAAGATGTAAATGCTGGCGTAGAAACTTAGAGACTCAGAGGAACCCTCTTCACTTCAAGAGAACAGAGTGAACACTGAGCTCTAACCGTATGATACTCGTACTATCATAGTTAGTATTTACATTAATCAAACTATTAATTCCTTTATTTTCAGTTTCTCCAGTTTCTCCTCTTGTATGATTATCTATTTTCACCTATACACAAATCAGTGACATAGCTTATATTAGAATCATAGAAATCATGCCATACATTCTTTCAGACCAATAGGGTCAGCATCTGTGTAATCAGTAGAGGTCACTTGTAAGAATCTTTTATTTTTAGCTTATGCTATGGAAACACCATATTATAGACCACCCAAACTATTTTTATTGAAAAAACTGTAACAATCCATTGGGCGCTGATGACTTTATTTGTGGGTTTGTGGATTCAATAAAATGTGCAAATGCTTCATTAAGAACTGTGGCCTGGTTTTGGTGTCTATTAGAAATAGAACCTTATTGGTGAAGGGCATCAGGCAATAACCTGAATCTCATCATCATCATCATCATCATCATCATAAAACCTTTATTTAAATCTCAAAAGATCATTGCCCATCATTTACAGTGATGTTCAGCTTAAGCATACCAAACACAAACATAAACATCTTGCATAAACCTACCAAATATCCCTGCTTTACCTGGGGAAACAGGTGGTGGCTGCTTGAGATTCACCTCTGATAGATGCTGACAGAATTCCTCAATGTAAGAGATGATTGGCTGAGTCTCAGTATGAATAACTGTGCCACAATTTCTTTTAGATTTTTTCTCACCATTCTTTAAGTTTTTTTTTTTTTTTAAAGCTTACTTGCTAGTTTTTGGGAGTTCAAGCTCAGTCTTTCCTAATTTTGTTAGCGTTCCGTTGTGTTAGCTAATCAGCTCAGGTGCTTAAAGGTGTGCTGCTCTCCACAGTTCAGCGCCAAGACTGGGAGCTAACACTGAGAGCGCGGGAATGATTTTCGTTCTGTATTATTTTGAGCACGAAAGAGAAAGGAAGGAATCCTCAGCTGGGATGCTGAAGGAGCTGGACCTGGCCAGGAAGGCGGGTCAGCTACAGGGCAGGCAAACTGAAAAGTGGCTGCTCTGTTTTACTTTCTTTTGTCTTTATTATTTTAGCTTGTTGTTTTAGTTTATTGTTTTCGCCTGGAACCCGTGAGGTGGAATGATGAAGTGGTCCGTTTATTTTATTTAATGTTTGTGGGTGCGCTCTCTCTCTCTCCATGCGACAGAAATGGTGTTGCCTGGTACTGTCGCATCTTCCTGCCTGGTGTGTCACGTCGTGTGACATCAGTATATAAGCTACATCACAGGATTATATGGCCAGTGCTTAATATTGTGCAGAATTCAGGACCTCTCGGATTTGGTCTGCCTGCAGTCCAGGAACCATTTCAATGGATCCAGTAACCTCCTGCTGTCTATTAATGCACAGGCACTTCCTGCTGTCTATTAATGCACAGGCACCTCCTGCTGTCTATTAATGCACAGGCACCTCCTGCTGTCTATTAAAGCACAAGCACCTCCCGCTCTGCATTAATGCACAGGCACCTCCTGCTGTCTATTAATGCACAGGCACCTCCTGCTCTGTATTAATGCACAGGCACCTCCTGCTGTCTATTAATGCACAGGCACCTCCTGCTGTCCATTAATGCACAGGCACCTCCTGCTTGCTTAATGCGCAGCAAATAAATAAATAAATAAAATAATTAAACACATTTATCACAATTAATAAAAAGAATTAATAAAAAAAATAGAATTCCTGGCCTTGCTGATGGCTGCACTCTGGTTAAAAGTAAAGCAAACATTCGCAAGCTGGATCAGGAATAATAACACTTCCATTTGCTAGACGCTAGATAAACTAGCTTCCTGGCTCCTGTGAATGCTGCAGGAGACAGCCACGGAGACACTTAATCAGCCCAGTGCTAGCCAGGAACTGTGATTGGGATGGCTAGCGGCATTATCCCTACAAGTTGGCTAGCTGGCGAGCCATATTATGTTCTTAATCGCAGGTGTGCTTAACAAGCTAGCATTAGCTAATTAGCATGCTATGTGGCTAATGGCACAATCACCGGCTGAAGAAATGAATAGAAAGTTAGGCGAACTTTTGCAGGCTGGTTCAAAACAATATGCAAAACAATCACGCTTTAAAGTTGGTAGTTTCCTGTTAGACCGAATTCCGTATTTGGAAATGCACAGAAAATGTCTCGTGTGCAGCTGTTTTTTTTCCGAACTCCAAAAGCCTGACCTCACGAAACATTTCAACACGCCAAAACTTGAACTCCATAACTTTATAGACTGAGAGCTGTGAACAGCAACACAGCCGTGCAGTGAGAGAGGCTGTGTGTTTCACGAGCTGCTGAAAGTCTGCACTTTCTCCACACTCCCTGACCCGCTCAGCCTGGTCTCAGTCTAACACCGCACCTCCTGCAGCTGTGGGCAGAACCAGGAAGTCAATTCCACTCTCTCTGTCATGCAGTTTCAGAGAAACGAAACTTAACTCTGTCACTGTGAGCAGTACAATAGCAGAGGCCAGTATCCAGATGGATTTGCTCAGAACCAGGAAGTATCTCCTGCTCTTTCTCACACAGATTCAGAAAAACTACACTACATTCTGAACTAAAACTGATCTTCGTTAGTTGAGCAGTAAAATGGCACAGGCTGCAGGCAATCTGGATCAGGACCATTTGAGCTGTGCGATCTGTCTGGATCTACTGAAGAATCCAGCGACTATTCCCTGTGGACACAGCTACTGTATGGGCTGTATTAATGGCTACTGGGATCAGGATGATAATTCTGGTGTCTACAGCTGTCCCCAGTGCAGAGAGACTTTCACCCCAAGGCCTGTTTTAAGAAAAAACACCATGCTGGCTGAAGTGGTGGAGAACCTGAAGAAGACAGGACTCCAAGCTGCTCCTCCTGCTCACTGTTACGCTGGACCTGGAGACGTGGAGTGTGATTTCTGCAGTGGGAGAAAGCGCAAAGCCATCAAGTCCTGTCTGGTGTGTCTGACCTCTTACTGTGAAACTCACCTCCAGCCTCACTATGAATCTCCTGCCTTTAAAAAGCACAAACTGGACAAAGCCACTGGAAACCTGCAGGAGAAGATCTGCTCTCATCATGACAAACTGCTGGAGGTTTACTGTCGTACTGATCAGCAGTGTATCTGTTATCTGTGTACAGTGGATGAACACAGAGGCCATAAAACAGTCTCAATTGCAAAAGAAAGGACTAAGAAAGAGGTAAGAACTGAAACCCTTACACTTAACACTCACGCTTTGTTACAGTGATGACACATATCATCCTGGCTTATACTGTAACTACAAGAAAACATATGAGTTATTTAATTTATTTAATTGATTTACACTGAGGGAAAAAAGAAACTCAACAATGTCTTGAATACGGAAATAAACAGACAACATGGCTTGACCTTACAACGGGACAATGCCACACACACAGCTGGAGTGGTCACAGATGCACTTCGGGATGCAGTTGTACGGGCGCTGCCTTGGCCTTCCTACTCCCCTGATCCGAACCCAATAGAACGTGTGTGGGATGTGCTGAATCGCAGCATCAGAAGACATGGTCCTCCACTTAATGCCCAGCATCTGCGTGATGCACTTCTGCGGGAATGGGAAAACATCCCACAACAACAGACACAGTCACTTAATTAATTCTATGCAACAAAGATGCCAAAAAGTAGTGGCTGCAAGAGGTGGCCACACATATTATTTAAGTGTGACTGTGGTAAAATTTAAGAATTGTTACTGGTTTTCTAGTGTTTTACAGTCTTTTGCTTACTTGTTGTTCATTTACATTGTTTATGTTAATGATATTGTTTACATTCCTTAATCTTTGTTCATCATTAAATGAATGATCAAATATCAGTCACAAAGAGACTGTTGTGTTCTTTTATCCCTCGGTATATTTATGCAGAACATTTTGAAATGTTTTAATGCATTTTAAATAGTAGTAAAAGGCAGATTTTCACATTTGAAGTCTTCAAAGTACTGAGCAAAGCAGCGATTTGCAGGCCTGAAGTCCAAGTTGTAAGAGCAGGAAGTGAACCCAAGTCAGCTCTCTGTGACAGCTCTGTTTACACCCCTCACCCCCCTATTCATTTCTTGAATGGGAAATAAATACAGCTGGAGCAGCTAGTTCACTCACACAGTTTATAAGCTCTATCTATAAGGCCAGTACACTTCTACACCCTGACCTGCTATAGATCAAACATGATTGGTTGTCTTGTTCCATTTGGACTATGCAAATGTATGAAAAGACTATGAAAAGTTCATTGTAATATTATCTATTTACAGAAGCAGCTAGGGGTGACAAAGAGGAAATTCCAGCAGAGAATCCAGAAGAGAGAGAAGGAGCTGCAGGATCTGAGACAGGCTGTGCAGTCAATCAAGGTGTGTACTGAGCAGAGGAGAAGACAACAGCTGGCTGCTGGAAGAGCCATTTCAGGGCTCAGTCAGGGATCTCCTCCAGTCAGCCAGTGAGGAGCCCAGTGTTGGGCCACTTTCCAGCCCTGTGGGGCTCAATCCCACTGAGCCACACTGGGTCCCAGTAAGAGCTGTGTGAAAGGCCTAGTTAAAATGTACAGCCCTCCTCTCTGTGTCTCCTAACAGTGCTCTGCACAGGCAGCAGTGGAGGACAGCGAGAGGATCTTTACTGAGCTGATCAGCTCCATTGAGAGAAGGCGCTCTGATGTGAATGAACTGATCAGAGATCAGGAGAAGGCTGGAGTGAGTCGGGCTGAAGGACTCCTGGAGCGACTGGAGCAGGAGATTGCTGAGCTGAAAAGGAGAGACGCTGAGCTGGAACAGCTTTCACACACAGAGGATCACATCCATTTCCTCCAGGTAACATCACTGGCTCTCTGACAACCTGCACGATGTCCATTGTACATACATGGTGAGGTGTGATCCTCATTTACAAAGATCTGCTCCTGACAGCTGTACAGAAATCAGATTTGGGATGGTTCTCTGTCTGTCTGTCTGTTTGCAGAACTGTCAGTCTCTCTGTGCCCCTCCTGGACTTGGTGACATACCCAGCATCACTGTCAGTCCACACGTCTCTTTTGAGGCTCTGACAAAATCTGTCTCTGAACTGAAAGAGCGACTGGAGGATGTCTGCAAGGTGGAACTGGTAAAAATCTCTGAATCAGGTAGTTAGAGACTTTAAAGACTTTTTTCCCAGCAAAAATCATTGGTCAGATTCAGTGGCAAGAGTGGTTGTAAAATGCATTGACAGGATGGCCATTTTGAAATATCAAACTTGGGCTTCCTTTTCAAATATAACGAACATACTTCATGCATCAATTTAAAACTAGCGAATGATCACACTACAATAAAATCCACCTGTTGCCACCTTGACACTCTTCAAACTCTCAAAAGCTACAGGGGGCAGCGAGCAAACAATATTCCCCCCAAGTCAGGATTACACCCTGGGAAGACATTTTTTCAAAGCCACCCATCCCTCTGTTTTCTCTTTTCTCTTCTGCGATCCAATTTTGTGTTTATGAGGCACTCACTAGATTAGTAGCTGACCTTGAAATTTCAATACCAAAACTAGCAGTTACATTGTTCAGCATCATCCCATGATAAAACTTGACACTTGATATTGGACAACAACATACACAGGCATATTTTCCCACAATCTTTGCATTTCAGAAAACAAGACAATACTGCTGTCAAAGAAAGTACCACAAATAATTTCATTAATAATGTTTGCTATACATTGTGCACGTAAGTGACTTTCTAGGCTATTACAAAGCTTGAAAAGTGAGTAAGCATGAAGCTGATATATTTATTATATATATATTATTTATAACTAAGCTTATATAAAGCAAATGACATTAGCAATTTGCGTTTTGAGTTATTATCCTTTCTTGTGCCATATTTGCATTTGGCTGTGGAGAACCTGTGCAGGACAAAAATAAATTTATTATTATTATTGCCGGCTGTTTGCGTTGTTCATTTTCTGATTGGCCGGGCAAGATGGAAGCTAGGGTAGGCCACGCCCAACCCTGGACCCCTGTCTACTCTCCTGTGCAATAGAGTGACTATAATTGTCATTTACACTGTAAATATGCAGAATATTTGAAATCCATCTCAGTGTTGACATTATCCTCAATCCTCATCATTCATCAAATATCTCTCTCTGCCCCACTAAACACATAAATATCTATTTGTGTCCTGTTCTCTCACTCTGTCACTGCAGTGAAAGAAGTCCATGCTGTAGAGCCCGGGACCAGAGAGGATTTCTTACAGTGTAAGTTCTCACTCTGAAACTCTCATCTGAGACACACACACACACACACACACTTTTTCTCTGTGGGACGAATACTGTTTTTAAAAACTACTCTGAAACTAAACATTGAAAATTACTGCTCGTTCCTAAAAAAGTCTATAGTCATAACTTCTCATTCTCCATCATTGTGAGTTTTTCCTTGGGAACAATCAGAAACACACAGGCGCACACGCATATGGAGATGATCAAACTTAAATCATGCTGTGTTGTATGTATGGAGAAAAGAATGAATTACAGACAGACCTCATATGGACCTGTCCTCTTAGTAATTCATAACCTTCAATAAAGTTCAGTAAAAATATTGAATTTATTTTCTCTAAAACAAAAATGAATTCAGTAGAAAACCTAGAAGTATGAATGAACAAAAGAGTGAATTATCAACAAACCTATGATAGACCTGTCCTCATATTAAATCTTTACTTTCTCCTCCATCAGGTTCTTCTCAGCTCACACTGGACCCCAACACAGCACACACAGTCCTCCGTCTGTCTGAGGGGAACAGGGAGGTGACCAATATGGGAGAGATCCATTCATATCCTGATCATCCAGAGAGATTTGAGTTCTGGGCCCAAGTTCTGTGCAGAGAGGGTCTGTCTGGACGCTGTTACTGGGAGGCTGAGTGGAGTGGGAATGATGGGGTTTCTATAGCAATGTCATATAAAGAGATCAGCAGGAAAGGGCAGATTAATGACTGTGGTCTGGGTAATAACAAGTCCTGGGCTTTGCGCTGCTCTCCTTCCAGTTACTCTTTCTTACACAACAACAGGATCACTGAAATCCCTGTCCCCTCCTCCTCCAGAATTGGAGTGTACCTGGATCACAGGGCAGGAACTCTGTCTTTCTACAGTGTCTCTGACACAATGACCCTCCTGCACAGAGTCCAGACCACATTCACTCAGCCCCTCTATCCTGGGTTTAGGATTCGTACTATTGGATCTTCTGTAAAACTGTGTGATTTGGGATGATAGAGAGAGAAAAACATTGTGGTGAGACAAGAAACGAGAGGAGAGACGAGTATTGTTATCCCCCCGGAGAATAAGAACACAGTTCTGAACTCCGCTCAGTCATTTGCATTTTTTATTTATTTTTATCGACCAGCACCAACACAGGGGACATCCTCTGCTCTCAAATCAAGAAAGCCCAACAGAGGATCTTCGTCCTTCTGCGACTGAGGAATTCCAATGTCTCACAGTCTGTACTGGTCCAATCCTACCGATCAGTCAATGAAAGCGTCTACTCCTCATCCAGTCTGGTTCCCCTCCAACTCCAAAAGTGATTCTGATTCTGAGGCAAAAAAACTAACAAAAAAAACCAAAACAATGTTTTATTGTTTAGTCGGTAAAGGTGCTCACCATAAGCCCAACTTTACACCTCTACCAGCACTGGGGTCAGAGAGGCAAATTTTCACAGTTCTGAGAGAAACTGTAACTGACTGGAGTTCAAGAAACGTTTCTGTCACTATGAAAATGTTTTATAAAATATTTCGAAATATTTTTTACACTGTGCAAAAAAAGAATAGATCAATGGGTGGCTGAAAAAATGAAATTGTCCTTATCAATCATGACTTTCATGTGCATTTGTGTGTGTGTGTGTGTGCGCGCGTGTGTGTCTGGCAGTGTGCTTCAATCACCCCTCTAATATGAGTGGAGACATTACCTTTGGTAGCCTAAATAAAATCATGGCTTTATTTGTGTTGTGAAAAAATAACCGCATGAGATGGTAAGTTTATGTAGACCTCACGCTACAGCAAAGGCTGTTCCTTCCATGCAGCTCACATCTGCCCTCTGGTGGATATGGGGATAAATGTACCAGTAGGCTAAAAGAGAAACTGAGTGTTGAGACAGTTTTAGTTCTATTGTTCTCTTTTCCAGAGTCGCACAGAGCTTTCACGTGCTTGTTTTTGTGCCATGGTGTCGTAAGTAATTTAGTAAATACGTGTTCATTCGATCAGTTGCTTTCACATTATTATTATTCCAGACAAGACTGTTAAGCTTTTCTCGCTTGTCCAGTTGTGATACTAGCCTATATATAATTGCTAGACTACTTCAGAAAGTTATCTAACTAACAGGCTAACCAATGCAGTGGGCAGGAAAGGACAGAATTTCCTTAATATTCAGAAACTGAACTGTGCTGTATTAGTCTACCTCTGTTTGAAGGACGCTATTGCTGTCGCTTCGGAAATGACTATTTTCTACGTTTTGCCTCCGATTATTACACGTGAAATGTGTCGATTGTTTCTGTTCGCTACTGCCCGACACTGCCTCCAAGCCGGGAACAAACATATCTAAAAGTTAGAAAAATGTTGCAGAATGAATAAGAGCACGAGGGCGCGTGGACAGAGGATGAAGTTTTTTTTTTTGTTTTTTTTTTAAACATGGTTAAAATAAGGGTTAATAATATTTGAATATATTTTGTTGTCCTGCTGAAGTGTTGAGACGTTTTCTGTGTTTTAGTTCTATTTCTCTCTTTTACAGGGTCTCCCAGAGCCTCTACGCGCTTGTTTTTTGTGCTGTAATATGGTTAGTAATTTAGTTATGTTTTTCGCTGTAAAATCATATACGTGTTCATTCGTTCAGTTACTTTCACATTATTATTATGCCAGACAAGACCGTTAACTGTTAACAGTATTTCCTTAATTTTCATAAACTGAAGTGTGCAGGAGGAGAGCGTGTGTCTGAGCATGAAATGACGTAGGAGAACCTGAGTTAAATTGTTTGCCCCACGGCGCGCAGGAACTGCTGCCGTTGGCTATGCATGGGAAATTGTGGTCGCTCACTCACTCACGGACGACCTTTGAGGGACGTTTTGTGGGACGCATGCGCCAGATAAAATGTGTCTGCGGAAGTGAGTTGCGCCGTGGGTCTGGACGGTTACGTGCTTGTTATTATTAAGTCACGAATTATGACCAAATATCGCCCGAGCTGGATTCCAGAGTCCACGTATAAAACAAGCACACTGGCTTAGTTTTGTAAATCGTAGGTTGGCTCCTGTAGTGAAATGCTTCGGATTAATGTGCAGTTTACAGCTGCAGCAGATGCTTAAACAGATATCAGGTCAAGATGCAACTGACCTAATTAAATAATTAAGAGCATGAATTTCAGCAAGGCCCCCTTGGTGTGGGCACTTGGATATAAAAGGTGCATGTTTACCCAGCAGAAACAAAAGCTCAGAGGTTGCTGATGTATGATTAATTTTTAATGGCATTGAAGGAGAAAGTGGCACAGTCAGTTTGCTAGGCTTGGGAAGCATGTGCTTATAATTACAGGTGTGGGTGTGGGCAGCAGTTGACCCACCATTTTCACCTGCTGTGTCATCAATTAGGTTAACAATGTTTGAACAGTTAATATAGACCCCATTCAGGTTTGTTCTCCCTTCCAAATGCAATAACCACTGCAAGTATGTTATTTCAGTCTCAGTTGCGGCTAAAGCGGTTGTCTATAATGCAGTTGTCTGTCTGATGCAGTTACCTGTGTGTGGCATATTATTTTGCGAACATGCTGATTAAATCTGAAGCAGTTTGTGGGGCAATATAGAGAAAGGCCCAACATGGATGACTTCATCCCCCTGATGAATTATGGAAGCTGTAACACTAGACAGCCAGCAGGGGGCAGCGTGGTGGTGTGCCACTACGAAGTGTGACTCCAGGCTTTAACACAGAGACGCCCTTACATGCAGGTGTCCTCACCTGGAAGTTGTCATGGGAGACGTAATGACTTATGTGGCCAACGCCTCTGGCGGACCCCTGCGAGTGTTCTACAGCACAGACAGGATGACTCTGGAGGAGATCGAGATCGTCTACGGGATAAGTGCTGGTGGCTCCAAGTCGGAGGGCGCGAGCTTCTCAGTGTCCACGGAAACCAGGATGCGAATGAAACGCGACACCCGCATCCGCTACATACGCATCCCGACCTGGGACTTCGGCAAGATCCTGAGTGAGGGAAACATCTATGTCACCGTGTTCGTGGAGTACTGCTCCAAGTGCGGTGACTATGCAATGATCTCTGCGAACTTCTTCATCCCCAGCCACAGGTCCTTCATCGTCACCGCAAACCACAACATCAAGTTCCAGAAGTATGGAGCCAACATTTGGGAGGACGAGGGCGGCCGCAACCACAGGAATTAGCATTCCACAGGCCGTCATCAAGTGGCTTCATTTTGAATTTGAAGAAGGGTTTAAATGTTTTAGAAACCTTTTGAGAAGTTTTCTTTGTTAAAAAACAAATAAATTACATTTAATTCCTGCTGCTGTTCTTGACGTCAGATCGTTTCTACAGTATTACACTGGTGCTACAGTATTACACTGGTTGACCGCTCCAGCCTGTTTCCTCGGCCTGAATCCACGGGATTGCTCCAGTCCTGTCCTTCGCTCCATGGTCATGGACTGCTTCAGCCCAGTTCCTGCCCTGCCCATGCCTTGACGCTGTCTGGACCCCCAGATCCATCATCCGGCTCCTCTAAACTGCACTATTCTGAACTATACCATTTAGTCTTCTACTGATCCTGTAAGTCTTCACCTGAGCTGTAGCCTGTTCAACCCATTTTATCTGCTGTCTACTACTTTACAGCAGGCTGGCCAGTGGAGGATGGGCTCTCCCAATTCATTACCTCAATTAATTACCTCAACACCGTTACATTGTTCATACTTGTGATGTTACAATATATCCATTGTTAAAATCTGAAGTGCATTACATTACATAGGTGTGTGTACTTTTACAATGAAAAACAAATATATACAACATCAATAAATATATGCAACTCAGCCTAAATCTCATTTTTTATTTTATTTTTATTTTTTTAGCAGACTGCATTGTGAGGCTCTGGGCTCCTTGCTGCTGACTCACTAGGGCAACAATTTTATTCTGTATATTGATCATTTCAGATTCCATTTGTATCTATAAACATGATTTGTCCATTGCATTCATTTAACAGATCTGGATATACAATGCACACAGACTTAAATAGCATTACATTACATTACAGGCATTTCACACATGCACCTACATTACATTTATTTGGCAGATGCTCTTCTTCAAAGCGATGTACGATAAGTGAATACCGAAGGTCACTGGAACAACTACAAAACACAGGTCCGATAAGGTACAATACTCATTTTGTGACAGTTATTCATTACCATGCACACATTGAGTCCAGTTCACACAGTAATGATTACTCTGACATATGCCAAGTCAAACCTAGGATGCATGACATGCTAAAACATCAAGATAATGATACAGAGTACAATATAAGTGCTGGATGGATAACATAGCATAACATAACATAAGGTAACATAACATAATGATGAGAACAGGCCATTCAACCCAACAATGCTTGCCATTTTCCTGACTAATTTAGTGCTCTGATTACCTACAGAGTAGGTAGTATCTAACACCATTTCAAGGCTGGTCTTGAAAATCCCCAGAGTTTCTGCCTCTACTATGTGACCTGGCAGGCTGTTCCACACAGTGACCATCTCTCATCATTTTTTTTGTTCTTGTTGGTTTCTGTGGAAAATAGCTCTGCAACTGTAACTTAAGAAATTAGCATTTTGGAGAGGCTGCGGGGTTCTGCATCCTGTTGGTACTGTTCTAGTATATCAAGGGATGCCACAGTCAAATATCAAATCTCAACTATACTGGTCTCAACTGTGGCTTCCACGTCCCACATTTTCCACTAACTTAAGATGGATCATGGAACAATATACCATTATTCCTGTTTTTGGTCCAGGCCTTTGATGCTCTTCTAATAGGAAAGTATTGTCATTAGTGGGTAGGACTTGTCTGACCATCCATCTGTACCTTATTTATGCGATGTGAAGTCCATCCAGGACACAATCCATGGCGCATGTCCAAACTGAATTTATGTAGCATACTGCTTGTATGGTTTTCAAGGTCACAATCATGGATCTGAATTATAGGTTCAGTTACTATTAGTCAATTCCAAATTAGAGTAAAAATAAAAAATCTGGGTTAATAACTTTTAACTACGAAAGGAAAAAAAAATACTACTCATCTTGATCATTCCTCATCTCATCATGACAGTAATTTGCTTACGGATCATTTATATATTTTATGTCATAAGCAACAGGTCCTTCCATGGATAAACCAAGGTAAAAAGAAACTTTCTCCATACTGCATCCACTGCGGACACCACCAAGGTAAACTGGACGTACTGGAATTTTGAGATTTCCAGGATAATGGACATAGATGGCTTCATTCTCTGTGATACCTTCCACACGCAGAAGCAGGCTTTCGACTGTTGGTTCTTTCCATATTGTTCCACTCTGCCAGAGGTGGTGCGGGTTGGAGTGTTGTTCTCTATTCACGTGTTGGCCGAGCTTCCCTTTGTGAACAATCCTCTTCAGACCTCTGGACTTCCCCAGGTAGAAGTGAGCCGTAGCACTTTTTGCATATAACAGGCGTGAGTACCTTCGGTGAAAAGATTTTTTAATGGATGAGACGTAAATGCAGATGTTTTTGGATGTTTTAATGTCTTCCATTGTGTTTTCTCTTCTTGGCCAAAGCAGCAACATTAACAGGAAGTACAGCTCTGTGCTTTTTGATTGGGTTCCTTCCTCTTGTAAAATATCATTCAAAAGTTTGATTAACTCCTCGTACTTCTTTACCACTTTAGAGCTTGGCTTGATGCAGTGTAGAATGTTTGCCAAGATAAAATTTGTCTTGTTCATCAATGTTTTCCGTGTGGAATCCCTCTAAACACAAAAAGCACCCAATTTAGAAAAATTTGCAGCTTGTTATAATGATGGGATTGTGATTGTGGTTGGAACGAAAACCAGCATAAAGTGGGGGGGGGGGGGGGGGCTCCAGGAGTTTGGGAACACTGCTTGGTCCAGTCTCATATTAAATCTAAACCTTCTCCAACATCAGATTTTTGTCAGCTCACACTGGACCCCAACACAGTGAATCAACACCTTCTTTTGTCTGAGGGGAACAGAGAGGTGACCCATGGGAATGAGATCCAGTCATATTCTGATCATCCAGAGAGATTCATATAAAGAGTCTCATATAAAGAGATCAGCAGGAAAAGAAGTGGTGAAGACTGTATAACGGGATATAATACAAATTCTTGGTGTTCGCGCTGCTCTCCCTCCAGTTACTCTTTCTCTCCCTCCAGTTACTCTTTCCTTCCCTTCAGAAACTCTTTCTCTCCCTCCACTTGCTCTTTCCTTCCCTTCAGAAACTCTTTCTCTCCTTCCAGTTGCTCTTTCTGGCACAATAATGAGAGCACAGGTTTTTTTAAATTTAGTTAACTTTTTACTTTTTGTACTCTGGCTTGACTCCACCACCAAACCTCCTGTCAGAAAACAGGTACGACCAGACAGATCACATCTTTCTCTGTGCAGTCCCAGCTCTGCTCAGCCTGGCCTCAGTTCAGCACCATACCTCCTGCAGCTATTGGTATAAACAAGAAGTCACTCTCTCTCCCTCTGTCACACAGTTTCAGAAAAACGAAACTTAACTCTGTCCCTGTCAGTAAAATGAGCCGTAAAATAGCAGAGGGCAGTATCTAGGTGGGTCTGCTCAGAATCAGGAAATATCTTCTGCTCATTCTCACAGAGACTGAAAGGAACTACACTACACTCTGAAATAAAACTATTCTGTCAATTTGTGCAGGAAAATGGCAGAGGTCAGTATCTCAGTGGATCAGGACCAGTTCAGCTGTACAATTTGTCTGGATCTACTGAAGGATCCGGTGGCTATTCACTGTGGACACAGTTTCTGTATGGGCTGTATTAAGGGCTGCTGGGATCAGGATGATCATACTGGTGTCTACAGCTGTCCCCAGTGCAGACAGATCTTCACCCCAAGACCTGATTTAAGAAAAAACACCATGCTGGCTGAAGTGGTAGAGAAACTGAAGAAGACAGGACTCCAAGCTGCTCCTCCTGCTGACTGTTACGCTGGACCTGGAGATGTGGCGTGTGATGTCTGTACTGGGAGAAAGCACAAAGCTGTCAAGTCCTGTCTGGTGTGTCTGGCCTCTTACTGTGAAACTCACCTCCAGCCTCACTATGAATCTCCTGCCTTTAAGAAGCACAAACTGGTCGAAGCCACTGGAAACCTGCAGGAGAAGATCTGCTCTCATCATGACAAACTGCTGGAGGTTTACTGTCGTACCGATCAGCAGTGTATCTGTTATCTGTGTGTGATGGATCAACACAGAGGTCATAAAATAGTCTTAGCTACAGCAGAAAGGACTAAGAAACAGGTAAGGACTGAAACTCTGACACATAACACTTATGTTCAATGGCTACAGTAAGTAGGTTTAAGACCTCTAACGTATTGAATTTGTTTAATATATTTATGAAGTACATTTTATTTTGAAAAAGTACTGAAAGTACTGAACAAAGCAGTGATTTCCAGGTCTGAAGTCTACATGATAAAGCAGTAAGAGCAGGAAGTGAACCCAAGTCAGCTCTCTGTGACAGCTCTGTTCACACCCCTCACCCACCTATTCACTCCCTGAATGGGAATCAACACGGCTGGAGCAGCTAGTTCACTCAAACAGTTCAGAAGCTTTACCTATAAGGCCAGTACATTTTACACACTGACCCATGGGTGTCATTGTGTAAAATGTACTGGCCTTATAGGTCATAATTTTATGCATAATTACCGTGCGCTTGATTCAAAATGATTAAAATTTAACTGAGATGTTTACCAATTTACAACTCATTTTGATAGTTATAGAACTACTATGACCTTGCCTGCATACAATTTAGTGTCATATAATTTTGTGCTTTTTTTTTGTTTAGTTTTAAGCACGATGCTTGTCTTTCACAAAAGTGAACAAAATGCACAATAATGTGGGAAATCATTTTATCCCCAGATGCAGTTGGGGGTGACACAGTGTAAATTAAAGCAGAGTATCCAGGAGAGAGAGAAGGAGCTTCTGGATCTGAGACAGGCTGTGCAGTCACTCAAGGTGGGTACTGAGCAGAGGAGAAGACAACAGCTGGCTGCTGGAAGAGCCATTTCAGGGCTCAGTCAGGGCTCTCCTCCAGTCAGCCAGTGAGGAGCCCAGTGTTGGGCCACTTTTCAGCCCTGTGGGGCTCAATCCCACTGAGCCACACTGTGGGGAACAGGCTGTCTGGGGTACCAGTAAGAGCTGAGTGAAAGGCCTCTTTAAAATGTACAGCCCTCCTCTCTCTGTGTCTCCTAACAGCGCTCTGCGCAGGCAGCAGTGGAGGACAGCGAGAGGATCTTTAGTGAGCTGATCAGCTTCATTGAAAGAAGGCACTCTGAGGTGAAAGAGCTGATCAGAGATCAGGAGAAGGCTGAAGTGAGTCGGGCTGAAGGACTCCTGGAGCGACTGGAGCAGGAGATTGCTGAGCTGAGGAGGAGAGACGCTGAGCTGGAGCAGCTTTCACACACAGAGGATCACATCCATTTTCTCCAGGTAACATCACTGGCTCTCTGAGAGTCTGGACTATGTACACTGCACATACATGATGAGGTATATTCCTCATTTACAAAGATGACATTTTCACAGGAATCTGATTTGAGACTGTTCTTTGTCTGTCTGTCTGTCTGTCTGTCTGCAGAACTGTCAGTCTCTCTCTGTCCCTCCTGGACCTAGAGACTTATCCAGCATCACTGTCAGTCCACGCATCTCTATTCAGGCTGTGAGGAAATATGTCTTCGACATAAAAAAGCGACTGGAGCACATCAGCAACCTGAAACTGATCAAAATCTCTGAATCAGGTGGTTTAATACTTTAAGGAGTAAATACATTTTTCCAGTTTGTATTCCATACATGTCAAAATAGATCCCCAACCATGTCCCCTCCGTTCCTGCTCCGTGTCTTATCTTCAGGCTGTGCTGGCTGAGGCCTCTGAAGCCTCCTATGGCTGAGGACGACCCACTGGTGAATTAAATGTCTGACGTACATATGTATCATTTAGATTTGTCTGTTTCTCTCACTCTGTCCCTGCAGTGAAAGAAGTCTATACTCTACAGTCCAGGACCAGAGAGGATTTCTTACAGTGTGAGTGCTCGCTCTGAAACTCTCATCTGAGACACACACACACACACACACACACACACACACAGGCACATATGGGGGGCCGGTGGGGGGTGGGGACTTACAGAGCCACCAAGCAGAATATAAAAAATCAGGTATGTGACAATCTGAATGGCAATACATACATATTTAGCTTCTCTGCAATGACACAATCTCTACCCAAACCCTACTGACTGTGACCTGGAGAATAAGGCAGGGCCATCGGAATGGCCTTGGTTTCCTGACTGCTGTTGGGTTTATGGGCAACTGTCCACAACCACTGCAGATTTGGGAATTAAAGAGGCTGGAATGGTGATTGGACTGACAAGACATTAGTGATGACATAGGAAACAAGTCAGAGATAATTGGTGGCTTTAGTTTCTTTTAATGCATGCACATACACTGACATTCTATCTCTGTTAAAAAATACTATATTTCAAAATTTAGAGTAAAAAATTACAAAAATAGAAAGGCACTGCTTTTTCATTAAGACGTTATCCTCATAACTTCTCCTAATCCATCATTGTGAGTCTGTTTCCTTTGAAACAATCAAAAACACACATGCACCTACACACACCCACACACACACACACACACACATATGGACATGAATAACTTAAATCATGCTGTATAGTGTTTGTGGGGAAAAGACGGACCTTAGATTGGTGGTTCCCAAACTCAGTCCTGGGGCCCATTTATATGCATGGCATAAAGAGAACAATCCCCTTGTTCATTCATAATGTGCTTACATAGCAAACAACTGCATTGCATAAAAAGAGGTAAAACTTAATTAGCTAAATTAAGTAAATTAGGCTAAAAGTAGGCTCCTGATTGGTGAACGTGAAAACACCTGGCCTCTAAAACTAACCACTTGGAAGACAATGATGCATTCAAAGGCATGCCAAATGGTAATGAATCAAACCTGCAATTTGTTATTAAGTTTAAGGGAAAAATCATGAAATAAATTAAAACGTGTGTTCAATAACCTAATTAGGAGCTTACTGGAGCTTATTTACCTAATTCTTTCATTTGATTAAAAAGTGACCTCTTTTTATGTAATTGTTTGCAATGTAGCATAATATAAAAATGAGAATTTTATTCTTTATGGCATGCAGAGCTATTTTTGACATAATTATGTCTGAAGAGGGTAAATAATCCCTCTAAACACAAAAAGCACCTAATTTAGAAAAATTTGCAGCTTGTCAAAATGATGGGATTGCGATTGTGGTTGGAATGAAAACCAGCATAAAGTGGGGGGGGGGGGGGGGGGCGGGGGCTCCAGGAGTTTGGGAACACTGCTTGGTCCAGTCTCATATTAAATCTAAACCTTCTCCAACATCAGATTCCTGTCAGCTCACACTGGACCCCAACACAGTGAATCAACACCTCCTTCTGTCTGAGGGGAACAGAAAGGTGACCCATTGGAACGAGATTCAGTCATATCCTGATCATCCAGAGAGATTTGACTACTGGTTCCAAGTGCTGTGCAGAGAGGGTCTGTCTGGATGCTGTTACTGGGAGGCTGAGTGGAGTGGGGATGAGGTAGAAATAGTAGTGTCATATAAAGATATCAGCAGGAAAGGGAATGATTATGTCTGTAATTCGGGATGTAATGTTAAGTCTTGGAGTTTGAGCTGCTCTCGCTCCAGTTACTCTTTCTGGCACAATTGTGAGAGCACTAAAATCCCTGTTCCCCACTCCTCCAGAATAGGAGTGTACGTGGATCACAGGGCAGGAACTCTGTACTTCTACAGTGTCTCTGACACAATGACCCTCCTGCACAGAGTCCAGACCACATTCACTCAGCCTCTCTATCCTGGGTTTTGGGTCGATGTTGGATCTTCTGTAAGACTGTGTGATCAAAGTGAATAAAATGTAAAAGATGAAATTTGAGGGTCTTAAACATGTGATAACGTAAGTCTGTAACCTGCAAAACAGCCAAGATAGCAAGATATAAATGATGGCGTAGAAACTTAGAGACTTAGGGTGAAATCCTTCTTACTTCAAGAGCAATCAGAGTGATCAGTTATTATACATACACTATCATAGTTCAGGTGTTTTCATTTACCAAACTTAGGGTTTTTAATCGATGTATTTCTCATTTTTATTTCTCCTTTGTTTAAGATCGTTTATTTTCTCCTATACAGTGAGTCATAACAGCTTATATCATAAACACAGAAATCATATCATGTATTCTTTTTTTTTTGGGAAATAGGGTCATGTGATCATCTTTGTATTTGGCACAGATGTTGGCACTTGAATTAATCTTTTATTTTTAGTTTATATGCTGAAAACACCACATTGTACACCTGAAAAACATAATTCTAATTGAAAAGAACTGTATGACAATCGATTGGGGTGCTGATAATTTTTTTTTATTATGTAAGGTTTTTTTGGATTCAATAAAATGTGCTAATGCTTTAAGGATTGTTGTCTGGATTTTGCGTCTGGTTAGAAACAGAACCTTATTTCTGAAGGCTGTCAGGTAATGACCTGTACCTCACATAAACCAGCCAAATAGATTAGTCAGAATAAGGTCGGAAACATAACCTGTCAGTACGCGAATGCAGCTCGATTCGAGCTACGCAAAGTCTGTTTCACGCGTAGTTGCATTCTAAAATGCGTTACCTGAAATTCTTGACGCAACGCGAGCTGCAGTTTCTAGCGTCACAGCGAGGAGGCGCTATAGCAGGTAACAACAGGAAGAAGTCTTCTTTCATTTGTGGTTTTTTCCGCTCAGTCGTTTGCAGCTGTCCTGGATCGCCCCCTTGAGGACTCAGGTTTATTACCTCCACAGGGACATAGGAGCGCACGTTGAGTTTGAGCATGTGCAGCTGAGCCGTGCGTTAGCAGTGTGTGGGCCTGGCGTTGTCATTTGCCGTTCGCGTACTTGCGTAGGGAATGTTTCCGGCCCAAGAGTAGGGAGAGGTGGTCTGAAAACCTTTTGTGCCTCCTCTTAGCCTGCCTCGCTGGCCTTCCTGCCTCCTCTTAGCCTGCCTCGCTGGCCTTCCTGCCTCTTAGCCTGCCTCGCTGGCCTTCCTGTCTCTTAGCCTGCCTCGCTGGCCTTCCTTCCTTGTTCGCGGTAGCACTCCCGGAGGAAAGTCAGCGATATTTGCTGCACTGAGCCCAGGAGAGTCCCGCGGCTGCAGTGGGCCCAGGAGCGTCCTGTGGCTGCAGTGGGCCCAGGAGCGTCCCCCTGCTGCAATGGCTGCTCCCATGTAGAGTCTTGTGCCATTGTTAGGCTGGTCTAACTAATTTCTCTCTCCGTCTCCGTATTTTCGAACAGCACGCTAAAGAGCGCATAAACAGAGTCTGACTGAGAACGAACGCCTGAGTCAGTCCAGACTGAGAGCTGTGAGCAGCCGTGCAGTGAGAGAGACTGAGTGTTTTACGAGCCGCTGAAAGCCTGCTCTCTCTCTACACTCCCTGATCTGCTCAGCCTGGCCTGACTCCAACACCACACCTCCTGCTGCTGTGGGAAGAACCAGGAACTCTCTCTGTCACATAGGTTCAGAGAAACGAAACTTAACTCTGTCTGTCAGTGTGAGCAGTAAAATGGCTGAAGGTGGAGGTTTACTGGATCAGGACCAGTTGAGTTGTCCAATCTGTCTGGGTCTACTGAAGGATCCGGTGACTATTCCCTGTGGACACAGTTACTGTTTGGGCTGTATTAAGGGCTACTGGGATCAGGATGATCATACTGGTGTCTACAGCTGCCCCCAGTGCAGAGAGACCTTCACCCCAAGGCCTGGTTTAAGAAAAAACACCATGCTGGCTGAAGTGGTGGAGAACCTGAAGAAGACAAGACTCCCAGCTGCTCCTCCTGCTCACTGTTACGCTGGACCTGGAGACGTGGAGTGCGATTTCTGCAGTGGGAGAAAGCGCAAAGCCATCAAGTCCTGTCTGGTGTGTCTGACCTCTTACTGTGAAACTCACCTCCAGCCTCACTATGAATCTCCTGCCTTTAAAAAGCACAAACTGGACAAAGCCACTGGAAACCTGCAGGAGAAGATCTGCTCTCATCATGACAGACTGCTGGAGGTTTACTGTCGTACCGATCAGCAGTGCATCTGTCTGCTGTGTGTCATGGATGAACACAGAGGCCATGATACAGTCTCAGCTGCAGCAGAAAGAACTGAGAAACAGGTAAGGACTTGACCTGTTCACTGGCAGCTCTGATATTGGATATAATGCAGGAGAGGAACAGTTTAGACTTGAACTGACTGAAAATATTTCAAAACACACTCCCAAAAAATACACTACTTTTTATTATTTAACAAACTTGTACATAATGTACAGTAATATAACTCGGGAAATAACCTATTTACAGAATCAGCTGGGGGCAACACAGAGTAAAGTCCAGCAGAGAATCCAGGAGAGAGAGAAGAAGCTGCAGGATCTGAGACAGGCTGTGCAGTCACTCAAGGTGAGTACTCACCAGAGGAGAAGACAACAGCTGGCTGCTGGAAGAGCCATTTCAGGGCTCAGTCAGGGCTCTCCTCTAGTCAGCCAGTGAGGAGCCCAGTGTTGGGCCACTTTCCAGCCCTGTGGGCCTCAATCCGACTGAGCCACACTGTGGGTAACAGACTGTCTGGGGTCCCAGTAAGAGCTGAGTGAAAGGCCTAGTGAAAATGTACAGCCCTCCTTTCTCTGTGTCTCCTAACAGCGCTCTGCACAGGCAGCAGTGGAGGACAGTGAGAGGATCTTTACTGAGCTGATCCGCTCCATTGAGAGAAGACGCTCTGAGGTGAAAGAGCTGATCAGAGATCAGGAGAAGGCTGAAGTGAGTCGGGTTGAAAGACTCCTGGAGCAACTGGAGCAGGAGATTGCTGAGCTGAAAAGGAGAGACGCTGAGCTGGAGCAGCTTTCACACACAGAGGATAACATCCATTTCCTCCAGGTAATATTACTGGCTTTCTAACAGTCTGCACTATGTACATTGTACGTACATGGTGAGGGGTGTTCCTCATTTACAAAGATCTGCTCCTGTCATCTGTGCAAGAATCTGTATTGAGACTGTTTTCTGTCTGTTTGTCTGTCTGTTTCTCTGCAGAGCTGTCAGTCTCTCTGTGTCATTCCTGGACCTGGAGACCTTCCCAGCATCGCTGTCAGTCCACACGTCTCTTTTGAGGCTGTGAGGAAATATGTCTCTGAACTGAAAGAGCGATTGGAGGATTTCTGCAAGATGGAAATGGTCAAAATTCTTGAATCAGGTTATTAAAAACTTTAAGGACCAAATTCCTTTTTTCCAGTTTTTTATTCCTCGCAAAACCAATGGTCAGATACAGTGGAGTGAATATAATTGTTAGAGTAAATACTATACACATTATCCTCCATCCTCACCCCCAAATTTCTCTCTCTTCCTCTTTATTTATATGTTTCTTTTGTCCACTTCTCTCACTCTGTCTCTGCAGTGAAAGAAGTCCATGCTGTAGAGCCCAGGACCAGAGAGGATTTCTTACAGTGTGAGTGCTCGCTCTGAATCTCTCAGCTCAGACACACACAGATGGATCATCCCTCTCTATAAAAATATTAAAGTTTAAAAATGACTCTAAAACAAAAAATATTAAATGACTACTTTTTCATTTAAAAAAATTCTTTCTAACTTTTGTCTCTTTTTTCTGAAACAATCAAAAACACACATACACATATGGAAAAACTTAAAACATGCTAAATAGTATTTATGGAGAAAGTAATTAATGATAAACAGACCTTAGATGGACCAGTCTTCATAGTAATTCATAACCTTCTCATCCATCAGATTCCTGTCAGCTCACACTGGACCCCAACACAGTGTACAAATACCTCCGTCTGTCTGAGGGGAACAGAGAGGTGACCCGTGTGGAAAAGATCCAGTCATATCCTGATCATCCAGAGAGATTTGAGTGCCGGCCCCAAGTGCTGTGCAGAGAGGGTCTGTCTGGACGCTGTTACTGGGAAGCTGAGTGGAGTGGGGAGAACGGGGTAGAAATAGCAGTGTCATATAAAGAGATCAGCAGGAAAGGGCAGAGTAATGACAGTGTTCTGGGATGGAATAACAAGTCCTGGAGTTTGGACTGCACTCCCTCCAGTTACTGTTTCTGGCACAAGAATAAGGACACTGATATCCCTGTTCCCCCCTCCTCTAGAGTAGGAGTGTACCTGGATCACAGGGCAGGAACTCTGTCCTTCTACAGCGTCTCTGACACAATGACCCTCCTGCACAGAGTCCAGACCACATTCACTCAGCCCCTCTATCCTGGGTTTGGGGTTTGGAGGGTTGGATCCTCTGTAAAACTGTGTGATCTGGGATGGGAGAGAGGGAAGATCAGTTGTAATCAGAATGAGAGAGAAATACTGCAGTGAGGTAGAGGCGAGAAGTAAATAAAATATGATTAAATTTGAGGGTCTGTTGAGGGGCTCAGCAAGTAAAGGCCCCCACCATGAGCACAACTTAACACCTACATTTGAAATCCATGGTGCTTAACATGTTACTTTCTGAAGGAGTTGCGAGTGAGATTGCTCAGCCATTTTTGACTCGTGGTGGGTCATCTAATTTATTTATTTATTTATTTATTTGTTTGTTTTTTGTTTGTTAGTGAGGCAAAGTTAAAAGAGATTCCCAAGGAAATGTTAACATTTTGGGAAAAGGTAGGCCCATGTAATGTTTCTTTTCCTTATGAGCTGTAATAAGTCCCTTCTGTTTTCTGGTGGCTCATGTGTGGCTAACTAACTAGCATCCGCTAAGACTGACATCTGCAGAGAATTGTGTATGCACTGTGCTAGCTAAATAAAAAAAATAAATAGACAAACTTTGCGTGATTGCAGAAGGTGAAAAGTATCATAAAGAACAGGTTTTCCTATCGAATATCTGGTTACATCAACACTGAGCAAGGTAAACAGTTTGGTGTAAATATATGGAATATTTATTTCGTTTTGCAAGTGTCCACAGTATGCTCGTGCTATGTTGTTAGCTAAGCTATGTTCGGTATAATTTTGCTATGACAGATACCATTTTTTCGCTATAAATAATGTACTGTCTTGATGTCACGTTATACTTTTTTTTTCATAAAATCTTTATCAGTAAAAAAAAGACCTGCGAGACTGTCGATGACTGCATTGAGTCACTCATAGTCTAGCCAACCAAAGAGCCAAGGACCCCTTGTGCTCAGGTAAACCCCTGCATTAATTTGAATTGTTGTGGGCACAAAACTGTAAAGTGGAAACATTGTGAAAATTGATTTAACAACAGGTGCAACTTATTTTTTAATGTCCAGCGCCTGACTACAGGAATGTGGTACGGAGTTCGTTTAATCCAAATTTAAGATAATTTTGAACGCACATTTATCCAGGGGACTGCAAAAGACCTCAAACTCATTCCTGAAAATTCATCCTGAAACAACCAGCTGCCTTGGGTATTCCACTAAATTGTAAAATAAAATTGTTCAGTAAGGTTACTATTTCTGTCATTGACGTCATCTTTATGAATTAAATACTAAAGTACACACAGTAAAGGCTGTAAAGGAGGGTGTGTTTCCCAAATAATTTAAGACATATTGTACAGACATGCTAGCTTTTCAAAAACTACGAAACTACATTCCACAGGTGACCACAGCCCAATGCCACCACATTTATTCAGGGTGCAAAACCAACCTTTTTTTGCAAAGAAAATAGAATGCAAATGCATATATATATATATATACATATATATATATATATATATACATATATACATATATACATATATATATACATTTCTAATACAATACATATATATATATATATATATATATATATACACATATATATATACACATACATATATATATATATATATATATATCTGTATTGTATTAGAAATACATATATATACTGTGGCAAACAAGCCTGCCACAGGCCACCGAAGTGGCTTTCCAAGGGGCCCTCCAGCACAGAGACACAGGGAGATGATGTTCCAGCAGTCCAGGTTTGTTTACAAGGGTGGCAAGATGGTACAGCCAAATGAGCAGATGTAAAACAGTCATGACCGAGGCTCCTTTGTGTGGGTGGGGATGACAGATTTAACCTGTGCGCACTGATTGCCTCACTACGCACAGGTGCAGCCACCCCTGTTCCTGGGTCCAATCAGCCTGGCCAATTATCCAATTCCTAACCAATTAGATAACTAGCCAGGTCTAATTAGCTTGACCTAGGACAGGTGTGGCTGCTTAAACCAGCCATCCCCACACCACATATACACATATGCATATATATATATATATATATATATATATATATATATATATATATATATATATATATATATACATATATACATATAGATAGATAGATAGATAGATAGATAGACAGGCTCGTTGTGTTCACTCTATATCTCTGATAAACATCTTTAAACCTATGCTCAAGTTCAGAAATGTGTTCAGTGTAGGTAGAGGGAAAATAAACATACCAGAAGCAGTGGTTCCTCTTCACTGATCGACACTGAAGGGTGGTTTTGTATTTATGCAAAGGTGTGCACTCCAGAATCTGATATAAGGACACACCCAGGAGTCACATGACTGAATCACAGAACTTCCAGACTGTAAACTGATTTTTTATTACAAAGACAGTATAAATAGTTAAGAATTATAGTGGAATAGAATTATATTTTACATTTAATGAATTGTTATATTTATATTTTCAGTAATGTTACTGTTCAAATCATTGACATTGTCTTTATGAATTAAAAACTAAAGGACACACAGTAAAGGCTGGGCCAGACTTACAAGTTATTGAGCAGTTTATAACCATCTCACTGCTCCGTGTGGAGCAAAAATATATTCTTGAGCGCTGTTGCCTCGTTGCTGACTGAGTACCTCCTGAGGAACAGGTACAATGACACCTCAGTGCAGAAGGGTAAGGTCCCAAACATGCTGGAATGCATGGGGCATATTTGGGGTGGAAGGTGGTCACCCAACTTATTAGGGAGGCTCAGGGAGGCAAGGGGGACTTGGTGGTTCTTTGGCTTTATCTCATCAGGGCCTACAGGTTGATATCTCACAAGCTGGTGCACAAAGATCTTAAGCAGTACTATGACCCAGGCAGGATCAGAGGACTCATCACTGACCACTACAACTGCTTCCTTTTGTGAGTCATCAGTACAGGGACAACAACAGAGAGGCACAGGCTTTAAAAAGGAATCATAACCGGCAAAAAACCATCTCTGTCATATTATTTGCCTCATCCACATGCTGGTAAAGGTTGCAGAAGAGGGGAACAGGGGTCATGTGTTGGTGCCCAGGAAGAGGAATGCCCCAAAGACCTGGGAGAAGGATGCTACCAGTGGAACCATGACTAGGTGCTGCAGGAAATAGCTGATACCATCTCCATTGTCATCAGTAACACCAAATGCCTCCAACTAACAAAGCAACCCATCATATTTGTCAAGGAAGGAGAGCAGCCTCAGTCCCAGAAGAGAACATAAACAAGGAGTGTTAGTGTCAACACGAGACCGGTAGTTGAGGGTCAACATTGGGAGCTGAGATTTCTCAAATCAATCAGCATGACCACCCTTAGACCTAACACCATCCTTCTGTTTGAATCAGCTAAGCAGCTGGTCACGTGAAAGACCTGTTAAAGATGCTGTTCCCAGGGAAGACCACACGGAGTAGCCCAATGTAAGGAAAACAGCCAGATACAAGGACCCAGTGCCGCAGTTGGGGGTGAAAAGCCCGGTGTGAACCAATAAAGGTGCGTTTTAGGGGGTTTGTAGGGCGGTCCCTCAGTAACGCCTACACCCCAGATAGCCAGTGACTCAGAGTCAGCACTGCTGGTCTGGACTCGGCGCAGATCTGGCCCGGAGTCGCTGGCTATCTGGGAGTCTACTGGGAGTGATGGGGGCGAACAAGTACAAAGCCATCAAGAGAACCACTGAGGCGGCAGAAAGGTCCTATAGATGGCTGTGGATTGGCTGGAGTAAGCCGTGGAGTTTGAGTGCTACTAGGACATAAGCCAGGGCTTTTAATAAACCCAGGTGGGCTCACCTGGACGAGGGTGTCTGATGTTGAAAGACCCAGAACACCTGATGACCCCAGGTAGCCTCAATGATGATGCATCCCAGCACATCCGGATATGTATGTTCCAACTTACTTGGAAAAAAAGAGAGGTATATCTGAAAATGAATACCACATTCAGAAATATGCAGATTCACAGATACTACCTTGCATACAGATTTTTTTTTTCTTTCGCAACTTTGACCAGTGAAACGGGGAAGATGAGATTCAGGGTAAAAGTGAGTGTTAAACAGAATAATGAAAAAATGGTAATTTGTTGTGCACATTAAAACATCTAATGAATTTCTCCACAGGAATTTGACTATGAAATATTCCATATTTATTATTGGAAATGACAGTAATAATAAAATACAAAAGTAGGAGCTTGTGAGTGACTGCAGGCTCTGTGTTGGTACAGTTCCCGCTATCTTTTTAATCTTACTTGAAACCATCACCAGACCTCCTGTCAGAAACAGGTACGGCCAGACAGATCACATCTTTCTCTCTACACTCCCAGCTCTGCTCAGCCTGGCCTCAGTCCAACACCACACCTCCTGCAGCTGTGGGAAGAAGCAGGAAGTCACTCCAACTCTCTCTGTCACGCAGTTTCAGAGAAACAAAACTTAACTCTGTCACTGTCAGTGTGAGCAGTAAAATAGCAGAGGCCAGGATCTAGGTGGGTCTACTTAGAATTCAGAAATATTTCCTGATCTTTCTGATAGGGATTCTGAGAAACCACACTACATTCTGAACTAAAACTAATCTCTGAAAACAGGTACAACTAGACAGATCACATCTTTCTCTCTACACTCCCAGCTCGGCTCAGCCTGGTCTCAGTCCAACACCATCTCCTGTAGCTGTGGACAGAAGCAGGATATCACGCTCATTCTCTATGCCACACAGTTTCAGAGACTAGAATCAACTCTGCCTCAGGCTGTGTAAGCAACAAAATGGCTGCAGGTGGAGGTTTTCTGAACCAGGACCAGTTGAGCTGTGCAATCTGTCTGGATATACTAAATGATCCAGTGACTATTCCCTGTGGGCACAGTTATTGTATGGGCTGTATTGAGGACTACTGGAATCAGGATGATCATACTGGTGTCTACAGCTGTCCCCAGTGCAGACAGACCTTCACTCCAAGGCCTGTTTTAAGAAAAAACACCATGTTTGCTGAAGTGGTAGAGAAACTGAAGAAGACAGGACTCCAAGCTGCTCCTCCTGCTCACTATTACGCTGGACCTGGAGACGTGGCATGTGATGTCTGCACTGAGAGAAAACGCAAAGCTGTCAAGTCCTGTCTGGTGTGTCTGGCCTCTTACTGTGTAACTCACCTCCATCCTCACTATGAATCTCCTACTTTTAAGAAGCACAATCTGGTCAAAGCCACTGGAAACCTGCAGGAGAAGATCTGCTCTCATCATGACAAACTGCTGGAGGTTTACTGTCGTACTGATCAGCAGTGTATCTGTTACCCCTGTGTGATGGATGAACACAGAGGCCATGATACAGTCTCAGCTGCAGCAGAAAGGACTGAGAAACAGGTAAGCACTGAAACTCTTACACATAACACTTCTGCTGTTTTACAGTGATGACAGATATCATCTTGGCTTATTGTTACAATATCTAGGCTTTTGACCTGTGTTTTATAGAATTTATTCAAAATATTTTAAAGTACATTTTTAAATGTTTAATAAATTTGATAAAGAACTGAGCAACGTAGTGATTTCCAGGTCTGAAGTCCACAGTGAAAAAGCAGTAAGAGCAGGAAGTGAACCCAAGTCAGCTCTCTGTGACAGCTCTGTTCACACCCCTACCCCCATATTCACTCCCTGAATGGGAATCAACACGATTGGAGCAGCTAGTTCACTCACACAGTTTAGAAGCTTTACCTATAAGACCAGTAATCATTGATCTCAAACTGTTTTAATTAATTTTCAATGATTAACAAGCATGCAAACGATCTGACTAATCGATTGGAAAGTGACAACTTCTTCGCATTGTGTTAGGGAGATTAAATGATAAATGCGATTTAGAAAAATCCGTTTTAATCACTAAGCAGTGGCGGAAACTTCCCCTGATTTTCCTTGAGTATCAATACAATTAATCCACAAAATAGGTTACTCAATACTATCATACATAGCCAGCTCTCCCCAAATAGGCAGTTTTAGCGAGTAGCCTAGGCCTTATAGCCTACATTTATTTTCATTTGCAGTACAAAATTGTGCACATTTTTAATCAACATTATTTGCAGATACATGCACTTCTTTCTTCGCACTTGTATTCATGGCAAATATCTGCAATGCGTAGAATGTAAACAATCTTGAATTGCAGGTTTTGTTTTCGCTGGTTATTCTGAAAGCTAACACGGTACATAACGACTGATATATCTTGTTTGTTAAGTGTCGACTACTTGGTGATTAAAATGGATTTTTAACGGATAGATTGAATTTATGATTTAATCCCCCTAACACGGTATGAAGACGCGTGTGTTAGGCTACTTGCCGTTTGATTAGTTCGATCGTTGGCACGCTTGATAATAAAGGAAAATTAATGAAAAAAGGTTGAGATCAATGATTAGTTTAAAGGAAAGTTTTGTTCCCCACCAATTTTCAGCTCACCAGTTGCCGCAACGGTGCCGAACAGCAAAACGTACCATACAAATAAAATGTTATTTTATTTTATTTACTTGAAAGTCATGAAAAAATAATCTATCCACAGAAGCAGCTAGGGACAACACAGAGTAAATTCCAGCAGAGAATCCAGGAGAGAGAGAAGGAGCTGCAGGATCTGAGACAGGCTGTGCAGTCACTCAAGGTGGGTACTGACCAGAAGAGAAGACAACAGCTGGCTGCTGGAAGAGCCATTTCAGGGCTCAGTCAGGGCTCTCCTCCAGTCAGCCAGTGAGGAGCCCAGTGTTGGGCCACTTTCCAGCCTTGTGGGGCTCAATCCCATTGAGCCACACAGTGGGGAACAGGCTGCCTGGGGCACCAGTAAGAGCTGAGTGAAAGGCCTAGTTAAAATGTACAGCCCTCCTCTCTCTGTGTCTCCTAACAGCGCTCTGCACAGGCAGCAGTGGAGGACAGTGAGAGGATCTTTACTGGGCTGATCCATTCCATTGAGAGAAGGCGCTCTGAGGTGAAAGAGCTGATCAGAGATCAGGAGAAGGCTGCAGTGAGTCGGACTGAAAGACTCCTGAAGCGACTGGAGCAGGAGATTGCTGAGCTGAGGAGGAGAGATGCTGAGCTGGAGCAGCTTTCACACACAGAGGATCACATCCATTTCCTCCAGGTAATATTACTGGCTCTCTGACAGTCTGCACTTTGTACATTGTACATACATGGTGAGGTGTGGTCCTCATTTACAAAGATCTGCTCCTGGCATCTGCACAGGAATCTGTATTGAGAGTGTTCTCTCTATGTCCATCTGCAGAGCTGTCAGTCTCTCTGTGCCCCTCCTGGACCTGGAGACTTACCCAGGATCACTGTTGATCCACACGTCTATTTTGAGGCTGTGAGAAAATCTGTCTCTGAGCTGAAAGAGCGACTAGAAGACATCTGCAAGGTGGAACTGGTCAAAATTTCTGCATCAGGTTGTTAAAAGCATTTAGGAGCAAATTCTTTTTTTTCCAGTTCATATTCCATGCCAAATCAATGGTCTGATAAGATAAATTGGATATAATTGGAAGACAGTGCAATTATTTGAAATCCTGAGTGTAAACATTAATCTCCAGCCTCATCCTCAAATTTCTTTCTCTCCCTCTCTGTTTATACATTTCTTTTGTCCTCTTCTCTCCTTCTGTCTCTGCAGTGAAAGAAGTCCATGCTGTAGAGCCCAGGACCAGAGAGGATTTCTTACAGTGTGAGTGCTCGCTCTGAATTTCTCATCTGAGACACACACACGCACACACACACACACACACTAGTCTGCTTGCCATTCTACATCTTGCAGGTGGGGGGTGGGGGGGGGGAGCAGCTAAATCCAAATTTTATTTGAGGAAAATATGTCCTGGGATTTTCCAGAGCCATCAAACAGAAAATTCAAAATCAAATTTGTGACTGCCTGGATGGCAATATACACATATGTATATATTTTTTAGGACTTTTTTTAGGACTTTAGAGTGCAGCTGGATTCAAACCGCCAATGCCACTGAGCCCCATGAGCTCATGTATAGTCCTCTACGAGCTACACCCCAAGTAACGCACCCCGTAAAAAGTGCACATATTTACAATTTTGTGCAATGAATTTCCTGCCAAAGCTCTACTGCCGTGGCCAGGTTAAAAAAACAGGGCCGTCAGACTGACCTTAGTGTCCTGACGGACGGTGGCTTTATGGGAAACTGCAAACCACCACTGCAGATTTGGTCATTAAAGGTACTGGAACTGTGACAACTGAAAACAGGGTTAAGCAGTAACTTAGCAGGCAGGCCAGTGTTAATTACTGAGAGCCAAAAACCAGTGCCTGAGCTTATTTCATTATTTATTTAAACACACACACACACGCACACACACACACCAGCCTCTCTCCATGAGAAACAATAATATACTGTATCATAGGTAGACTTTAGATAGACCTGTCTTCATTAAATCTTAACCTTCTCCTCCATCAGATTCCTGTCAGCTCACGCTGGACCCCAACACAGCGTACAAATACCTCCGTCTGTCTGATGGGAACAGAAAGGTGACCCGTGTGAAAGAGAAACAGCCATATCCTGCTCATCCAGAGAGATTTGAGTGCTGGGCCCAAGTGCTGTGCAGAGAGGGTCTGTCTGGATGCTGTTACTGGGAGGCTGAGTGTAGTGGGAATGGTGTGGTTGATATAGCAGTGTCATATAAAGAGATCAGCAGGAAAGGGCTGGGTGATGACTGTGCTCTGGGATGGAATAACAAGTCCTGGAGTTTGCGCCGTAATCCCCCCGCTTACTCTTTCTGGCACAATAATGAGAGCACTGAAATCCCTGTTTCCCGCTCCTCCAGAGTAGGAGTGTACCTGGATCACAGGGCAGGAACTCTGTCCTTCTACAGCGTCTCTGACACAATGACCCTCCTGCACAGAGTCCAGACCACAATCACTCAGCCCCTCTATCCTGGGTTTTGGGTTTATTCTGTTGGATCCTCTGTAAAACTGTGTAATCTGGGATTAGGCAGAGGGAAGATCAGATGTAATCAGAGTGAGAGAAAAACACTGCAGTGAAATACTGAGATGTAAATAAAATATTAAATTTCAGGGTCTGTTGAGGGGCTCAAACATTGGGAACATTAATTTAACAGCAGGCGCAACATTTTTTAAGTGTTTTTTTAGAGATTTTTTTATTTGAACATCATGTAAAATAAGAAATATAAAAACATAACTGGAAGAGACTTCAACATCATTCCTCCAAACTCGTCCTGACATAATCGACAGTCCCAGATATTCCACTGGATTGCAGGAGGATGTGACACCAAGTGGACAGGTCCACAAACACTGCTGCCCATTCCAAAGAAAAGAACCTGAAAATCTGGGATCAAAAACTGAAGAGAGGTAAAGCTGGAGTAAGACAATAAATATGTGGGTTTAGAAAATTGGATCCTCTGCTTTCATTTCTGCTTCTTCCACACGGGAAATTTATAAATGCTTTGTAATGTTCACACTTTGTAGAAAGTCATTCTGTAGTTTATGTTCAGGTGTCCTTCGTACCAATGTGACGCTGGCTGGCCTTAAAATAGGATTGTCATGTCTTTAAGAAGCTGATTTCAGTACAGAGTAGAAGTGCTGTGATTCAAATAAGTTATAAATGTATCATGTATGTTTTGTTGGGCGTTGTTCTGTAAGACTTTTCGACCTTCAATAAAAACTCCTTTACAAACCCTGCACAGTCCAGATCACATTCTCTGAGGGGAGAGAGAGAAATTTATCATTTGTTCTTAGAGTCTCTCTACCCTGGCTTTTTAGTGAGGTAAGAAACGTATGTTTTATTTTCTCCCCTCTTACTTAAATTTGTGGGACAGCTCGGTGGCAGAGGTGTGAAGAGAAATTTTTATTTTGTGGAGGGGACTAGAGGAAGGAAGAGAAGCTTAAATTAGGCACAGGGCTTGGGGGGGGGGGGGCGTTGGGGGAGGGCAAAATGAAAAGCAGGGCTTTGGCCTCTGTGAGTCTCCCGTCATATTCTTCCCCTCATACAGGAAGTCCCTCACCTCCGCACCCCCTCATACAGGAAGTCCCTCACCTCCGCACCCCCTCATACAGGAAGTGCCTCACCTCCGCCCCCCTGCAGCCGAAGTGCGTAGGTAATGACACGAGAACGTGCCTAAATGTGTTCGTGCCGCACCAGAACACGGCCGCCATCTTCCGCCTCACACCGGAGACCGCACAGGACCGTTTACACTCTTACTGCTGCTCAGGAGGGTCATAAGCGCTCCCATGCCCGCCTGTCCTATTGCTATTTCGTCTTCTTGTCCTGCTCGGTATCCCTAAAGGCTGCTTCATACTTTCCGCATTCTGCGTCCGCGGACAGCTGCGGGCTTGTACCGGTCGCGCGGACGAGCACGCGTTTCCACTCATACTACAGTTGAGGGTCCGCCTTCCACGCATTTCCTGATCCACACTCCATTCCAGTTGGTGGCGGTAATGCACCATAACATCGTTTGCCAACCGCCATAAAAATCAAGAAGAAAAGAAGCAGCAGCATGCGCATTAGGAAAAAATGGGATTTTCATCTCTCCCAAGCGTTTGTGTGATTTCTCGCCAGGAGTTCAACGCCATTTGGCTGTCTTTGTATTCTTTCAAAGACTAATTATATAAATGTGGGTAACGGCGGATCTCCTCACACAACCTCTCTTCAAAACAAGCATCCATTTTGTTATTTGCGTGGTCACAGATTTTGGGCTGCGCGCGGACGCTCGCGGACATGGGCGGATGACGACATTTGCGTCACGCGGACCAAAGCGGACCCTCGCGGACACGCGGACGCGGAAAGTATGAAGCGGCCTTAAGAACAACGGCGTGCGGCTCTTGCAGCGACACAGTTTCACCACCAGAGGGACCAAAGCAGCAGCAGCCACTGAGCACGCCGGGGCCCGATTGGCTCCAGTTTTAATGGTTCCGCTCGGGAGGGGAGGAACTGGACAGGACACAGCGAGCCTTTTCACAGAGCTCAGCTCTGTATTGGTAACCGTCATCAAATGGTTTCATTTTAAATTGTAGAATGGTGTAAATGTTTTAGAAACCTTTTGAGAGGTTTTCTTCATTAAAAAACAAATTCAATTTAATTCATCCTGTTGTTATTGGTCATATCCCTGCATTACATTGCATTTTATTTGGCAGACACTTTTATCCAAAGCAACGTGCAATAAATGAATACCGGGGAGTTGATAGAACAAATCGAGAACGCAGGTCAGATAAGGTGCAATTCTCATAAAGTTAGTTATCCAAAGTCGCGAACATCAAGTCTACTTTGCACAGTGAGTATAGGCCAAGTCAGTAAAGTTATGGCAAGTCATAAACTAGAGGTGAGGCATGATTACAAGAGACATGTTAAAGAGCTACATCAAGACGATCATATAAGTTCAACACACAATTGCTAGATGAAGATACAAGTGCAACATGAAAGTGCTACAAGAATCCAGATACAAACGATACGTGAGCGATTCTGGATTGGGGGAAAACCTGCGAAGAAGTAGTGTCAGAGTTGGCCAAGGGAGAGTCTGAAGAGATGGGTCTTCAGACCGTGGCATCCTCTTAGCCTGCCTCACTGGCCTTCCATCCACTTTCGCGGTAGCACTCCCGGAGGAAAGTCAGCGATATTCGCTGTACTGGGCCCAGGAGCGTCCCCCGGGTGCAGTGGGCCCAGGAGCGTCCCGCGGCTGCACTGGGCCCAGGAGTGTCCCCCTGCTGCAGTGGGCCCAGGAGCGTCCCGCGGCTGCAGTGGGCCCAGGAGCGTCCCGCGGCTGCAATGGCTGCTCCCATGTAGAGTCTTGTGCCATTGTTAGGCTGGTCTAACTAATCTCTCGCTCCGTCTCCGTATTTTCGAACAGCACGCTAAAGAGCGCATAAACAGAGAGTCTGACTGAGAACAAACGCCTGAGTCAGTCCAGACTGAGAGCTGTGAGCAGCCGTGCAGTGAGAGAGACTGAGTGTTTCACGAGCCGGTGAAAGTCTGCTCTCTCTCTACACTCCCTGATCTGCTCAGCCTGGCCTCAGTCCAGCACCACACCTCCTGCTGCTGTGGGCTGAACCAGGAAGTCATTCCCACTCTATCTGTCACGCAGTTTCAGGGAAACGAAAACTTAACTCAGTCTCTGTCAGTGTGAGCAGTAAAATGGCTGAAGGTGGAGGTTTACTGGATCAGGACCAGTTCAGCTGTGCGATTTGTCTGGATCTACTGAAGGATCCGGTGACTATTCCCTGTGGACACAGTTTCTGTTTGGGCTGTATTAAGGGCTGCTGGGATCAGGATGATCATACTGGTGTTTACAGCTGTCCCCAGTGCAGAGAGACTTTCACCCCAAGGCCTGTTTTAAGAAAAAGCACTATGCTGGCTGAAGTGGTGGAGAAACTGAAGAAGACAGGACTCCTAGCTGCTCCTCCTGCTCACTGTTACCCTGGACCTGGAGAAGTGGCGTGTGATGTCTGCACTGGGAGAAAGCGCAAAGCCATCAAGTCCTGTCTGGTGTGTCTGGCCTCTTACTGTGAAACTCACCTCAAACTTCACAATGAACTCCATCCAGGAAACACACATAATGTCATCAGTGCTACTGGACACCTGCAGGAGAACATTTGTCCTCAACATAAAAAACTGCTGGAGGTTTACTGTCATACTGATCAGCAGTGTATCTGTCTGCTGTGTGTGATGGATGAACACAGAGGCCATGATACAGTCTCAGCTGCAGCAGAAAGGACTGAGAAGCAGGTAAGGACTTGACCTGTTCACTGGCAGCTCTGATATTGGATATAATGCAGGAGAGGAACAGCTTAGACTTGAACTGAACGAAAATATTTCAAAACACACTCCCAAAAAATACACTGCTTTTTATTATTTAACAGACTTGTACATAATGTACAGTAATATAACTCAGGAAATAACCTATTTACAGAAGCAGCTGGGGGTGACACAGAGTAAATTCCAGCAGAGAATCCAGGAGAGAGAGAACGAGCTGCAGGACCTCAGACAGGCTGTGCAGTCACTCAAGGTGGGTACTGACCAGAGGAGAAGACATCAGCTGGCTGCTGGAAGAGCCATTTCAGGGCTCAGTCAGGGCTCTCCTCCAGTCAGCCAGTGAGGAACCCAGTGTTGGGCCACTTTCCAGCCCTGTGGGGCTCAATCCCATTGAGCCACCCTGTGGGGAACAGGCTGTCTGGGGTCCCAGTAAGAGCTGAGTGAAAGACCTAGCTAAAATGTACAGCCCTCCTCTCTCTGTGTCTCCTAACAGCGCTCTGCGCAGGCAGCAGTGGAGGACAGTGAGAGGATCTTTACTGAGCTGATCAGCTCCATTGAGAGAAGGCGCTCTGAGGTGAAAGAGCTGATCAGAGATCAGGAGAAGGCTGAAGTGAGTCGGGCTGAAGGACTCCTGGAGCAACTGGAGCAGGAGATTGCTGAGCTGAGGAGGAGAGACGCTGAGATGGAGCAGCTTTCACACACAGAGGATCACATCCATTTCCTCCAGGTAACATCACTGGCTTTCTGACTGTCAGCACTATGTACATTGTACATACATGGTGAGGGGTGTTCCTCATTTAGAAAGATCTGTTACTGACATCTACACAAGAATCTGAGTTGAGACTGTTCGCTCTGTCTGTCTGTCTGTCTGTCCGTCTGTCTACAGAGCTGTCAGTCTCTCTGTGTTCCTTCTGGACCTGAAGACTTGCCCAGCATCACTGTCAGTCCACACATCTCTTTTGAGGCTGTGAGAAAATCTGTCTCTGAACTAAAAGAGCAACTGGAGGATTTCTGCAAGGTGGAACTGGTCAAAATTTCTGAATCAGGTTGTTAAAAATTTTAACCCTTAACCAATGATACATTGGAGCAAATATATGGAGTATAATATTCTAAATCCATGTGTCGACATCATCCTTAAATCTCCCCCTGCATATATATGTATTTATTTTTTTGTCCTTTTCTCTCACTCTGTTCCTGCAGTGAAAGACGTCCATGCTGTAGAGCCTAGGACCAGAGAGGATTTCTTACAGTGTGAGTGCTCGCTCTGAATCTCTCATCTGAGACGCACACACACACACACACACACAAACACGCACACACACACACTAGTCTGCTTGCCATTTTACATCTTGCAGGTGGGGGGGGGGGGGGGGGGGGAGCAGCTAAATCCAAATTTTATTTCAGGAAAATATGTCCTGGGATTTTCCAGAGCCATCAAACAGAAAATTCAAAATCAAATTTGTGACTGCCTGGATGGCAATATGCACACATATATATTTTTTAGGACTTTTTTTTAGGACTTTAGAGTGCAGCTGGATTCAAACCGGCAATGTCACTGAGCCCCATGAGCTCATGTATAGTCCTCTACGAGCTACACCCCATGTAACGCACCCCGTAAAGTGCACATATTTACAATTTTCTGCAATGAATTTCCTGCCAAAGCTCTACTGCCGTGGCCAGGATAAAAAAACAGGGCCGTCAGACTGACCTTAGTGTCCTGACGGACGGTGGGCTTATGGGAAACTGCAAACCACCACTGCACCACTACCTCATTAAAGGTACTGGACCTGTGACAACTGAAAACAGGGTTAAGCAGTAACTTAGCAGGCAGGCCAGTGTTAATTACTGAGAGCCAAAAACCACTGCCTGAGCTTATTTCATTATTTATTTAAACACACACACACGCACACACACACCAGCCACTCTCTATAAGAAACAATAATATACTGTATCATAGGTAGACTTTAGATAGACCTGTCCTCATATTAAATCTTAACCTTCTCCTCCATCAGATTCCTGTCGGCTCACACTGGACCCCAACACAGTGAATCAACACCTCTGTCTGTCTGAGGGGAACAGAAAGGTGACCCGTGTGGAAAGGAGCCAGTCATATCCTGATCATCCAGAGAGATTTGACGGCTGGGCCCAAGTGCTGTGCAGAGAGGGTCTGTCTGGACGTTGTTACTGGGAGGCTGAGTGGAGTGGGGGTGTGGTTGAGATAGCAGTGTCATATAAAGAGATTAGCAGGAAAGGGCAGATTAATGACTGTGCTCTGGGACAGAATAACAAGTCCTGGAGTTTGCGCTGCGCTTACGGCGGTTATTCTTTCCTGCACAATAAAGAGCGCACTGAAATCCCTGGTCCCCGCTCCTCCAGAATAGGAGTGTACCTGGATCACAGGGCAGGAACTCTGTCCTTCTACAGCGTCTCTGACACAATGACCCTCCTGCACAGAGTCCAGACCACATTCACCCAGCCCCTCTATCCTGGGTTTGGGGTTTATGCTGATGGATCCTCTGTAAAACTGTGTGATGTGGGATGAGGCAGAGGGAAGATCAGATGTAATCAGAGTGAGAGAAAAACCCTGCAGTGAAATATTGAGATGTAAATAAAATATTAAAATTCAGGGTCTGTTGAGGGGCTCAAACATTGGGAACATTAATTTAACAGCAGGCCCAACATTTTTTAAGTGTTTTTTTTAGAGAATTTTTTATTTGAACATCATGTAAAATAAGAAATATAAAAACATAACTGGAAGAGACTTCAACGTCATTCCTCCAAACTCGTCCTGACATAATCGACAGTCCCAGATATTCCACTGGATTGCAGGAGGATGTGACACCAAGTGGACAGGTCCACAAACATGACTGCCCATTCCAAAGAAAAAAACCTGAAAATCTGGGATCAAAAACTGAAGAGAGGTAAAGCTGGGATAAGACGGTAAATATGTGGGTTTAGAAAATAGGATCCTCTGCTTTCATTTCTGCTTCTTCCACACGGGAATTTTATAAAGGCTTTATAATGATCACACTGTTTGTAGAAAGTCATTCTGTAGTTTATGTTCAGGTGTCCTTCGTACCAATGTGACACTGGCTGGCCTTAAAATAGGATGGGTTATTGTAATGTCTTTAAGAAGCTGATTTCAGTACAGAGTAGAAGTGCTGTGATTCAAATAAGTTATAAATGTATCATGTATGTTTTGTTGGGCGTTGTTCTGTAAGACTTTTCAACCTTCAATAAAAACTCCTTTACAAACCCTGCACAGTCCAGACCACATTCTCTGAGGGGAGAGAGAGAAAGGAAGTGCCTCACATCCGCACCCTCTCATACAGGAAGTACCTCACATCCGCACCCCCTCATACAGGAAGTACCTCACCTCCGCACCCCCTCATACAGGAAGTACCTCACCTCCGCACCCCCTCATACAGGAAGTGCCTCACCTCCGCACCCCCTCATACAGGAAGTGCCTCACCACCGCTCCCCTGCAGCTGAAGTGCGTAGGTAATGACACGAGAACGTGCCTAAATGTGTTCGTGCCGCACCAGAACACGGCCGCCATCTTCCGCCTCACACCGGAGACCGCACAGGACCGTTTCACTCTTACTGCTGCTCAGGAGGGTCATAAGCGCTCCCATGCCCGCCTGTCCTATTGCTATTTCGTCTTCTTGTCCTGCTCGGTATCCCTAAAGGCTGCTTCATACTTTCTGCATTCTGCGTCCGCGGGCAGCTGCGGGCTTGTACCGGTCGCGCGGACGAGCACGCGTTTCCACTCATACTACAGCTGAGGGTCCGCGTTCCACGCATTTCCCGATCCACACTCCATTCCAGTTGGTGGCGGTAATGCACCATAACATCGTTTGCCAACCGCCATAAAAATCAAGAAGAAAAGAAGCAGTAACATGCGCATTAGGGGAAAAAATGGGATTTTCATCTCTCTCAAGCGTTTGCGCGATTTCTCGCCAGGAGTTCAACGCCATTTGGCAGTCTTTGTATTCTTTCAAAGACAAATTATATAAATGTGGGTAACGGTAGATCTCCTCACACAACCTCTCTTCAAAACAAGCATCCATTTTGTTATTCGCGTGGTCACAGATTTTGGGCTGCGCGCGGATGCTCGCGGACGTGGGCGGATGACGACATTTGCGTCACGCGGACCAAAGCGGACCCTCACGGACACGCGGGCGCGGAAAGCATGAAGCGGCCTTAAGAACAACGGCGTGCGGCTCTTGCAGTGACACAGTTTCACCACCAGAGGGACCAAAGCAGCTGCAGCCACTGAGCACGCCGGGGCCCGATTGGCTCCAGTTTTAATGGTTCCGCTCGGGAGGGGAGGAACTGGACAGGACACAGCGAGCCTTTTCACAGAGCTCAGCTCTGTATTGGTAACTGTCATCAAATGGTTTCATTTTAAATTGTAGAATGGTGTAAATGTTTTAGAAACCTTTTGAGAGGTTTTCTTCATTAAAAAACAAATAAATTCAATTTAATTCATGCTGTTGTTATTGATGTCATATCCCTGCATTACATTGCATTTTATTTGGCAGACACTTTTATCCAAAGCAACGTGCAATAAGTGAATACCGGGAACTTGATAGAACAAATCGAGAACACAGGTCAGATAAGGTGCAATTCTCATAAAGTCAGTTATCCAAAGTCGCGAACATCAAGTCTACTTTGCACAGTGAGTATAGGCCAAGTTAGTAAAGTTATGGCAAGTCATAAACTAGAGGTGAGGCATGATTACAAGAGACATGTTAAAGAGCTACATCAAGACGATCATATAAGTTCAACACACAATTGCTAGATGAAGATACAAGTGCAACATGAAAGTGCTAGAAGAATCCAGATACAAACGATACGTGAGCGATTCTGGATTGGGCAGTAAACCTGCGAAGAAGTAGTGTCAGAGTTGGCCAAGGGAGAGTCTGAAGAGATGTGTCTTCAGACCGTGGCATCCTCTTAGCCTGCCTCGTTCACAGTAGCACTCCAGGGGGAAAGTCAGCGATATTCGCCGCAATGGGTCCAGGCACATCCCGGGGCTGCAATGGCTGCTCCCATGTAGAGTCTTGTGCCATTGTTAGGCTGGTCTAACTAATCTCTCTCTGTCCGTCTCCATACTTTCGAACAGCACGCTAAAGAGCGCATAAACAGAGAGTCTGACTGAGAACGAACGCCTGAATCAGTGCAGACTGAGAGCTGTGAGCAGCCGTGCAGTGAGAGAGACTGAGTGTTTTACGAGCTGGTGAAAGTCTGCTCTCTCTCTACACTCCCTGATCTGCTCAGCCTGGCCTGACTCCAACACCACACCTCCTGCACCTGTGGGCTGAACCAGGAAGTCACTCCCACTCTATCTGTCACGCAGTTTCAGGGAAACGAAAACTTAACTCAGTCTCTGTCAGTGTGAGCAGTAAAATGGCTGAAGGTGGAGGTTTACTGGATCAGGACCAGTTCAGCTGTGCGATTTGTCTGGATCTACTGAAGGATCCGGTGACTACTGCCTGTGGACACAGTTTCTGTTTGGGCTGTATTAGGGGCTGCTGGGATCAGGATGATCATACTGGTGTTTACAGCTGTCCCCAGTGCAGAGAGACTTTCACCCCAAGGCCTGTTTTAAGAAAAAGCACTATGCTGGCTGAAGTGGTGGAGAAACTGAAGAAGACAGGACTCCAAGCTGCTCCTCCTGCTCACTGTTAAGCTGGACCTGGAGATGTGGCGTGTGATGTCTGCACTGGGAGAAAGCGCAAAGCCATCAAGACCTGTCTGGTGTGCCTGGCCTCTTACTGTGAAACTCACCTCAAACTTCACAATGAACTCCATCCAGGAAACGCACATAATGTCATCAGTGCTACTGGACACCTGCAGGAGAACATTTGTCCTCAACATAAAAAACTGCTGGAGGTTTACTGTCGTACCGATCAGCAGTGTATCTGTTATCTGTGTGTGATGGATGAACACAGAGGCCATGATACAGTCTCAGCTGCAGCAGAAAGGACTGAGAAACAGGTAAGGACTTGACCTCTTCACTGGCAGCTCTGATATTGGATATAATGCAGGAGAGGAACAGCTTAGACTTGAACTGATTGAAAATATTTCAAAACACACTCCAAAAAAATACACTACTTTTTATTATTTAACAGACTTGTACATAATGTACAGTAATATAACTCAGGAAATACCCTATTTACAGAAGCAGCTGGGGGCGACACAGAGTAAATTCCAGCAGAGAATCCAGGAGAGAGAGAAGGAGCTGCAGGATCTGAGACAGGCTGTGCAGTCAATCAAGGTGGGTACTGACCAGAGGAGAAGACAACAGCTGGCTGCTGGAAGAGCCATTTCAGGGCTCAGTCAGGGCTCTCCTCCAGTCAGCCAGTGAGGAGCCCAGCGTTGGGCCACTTTCCAGCCCTGTGGGGCTCAATCCCACTGAGTCACACTGTGGGGAACAGGCTGTCTGGGGTCCCAGTAAGAGCTGAGTGAAAGGCCTAGTTAAAATGTACAGCCCTCCTTTCTCTGTGTCTCCTAACAGCACTCTGCACAGGCAGCAGAGGAGGACAGTGAGAGGATTTTTACTGAGCTGATCCGCTCCATTGAGAGAAGGCGCTCTGAGGTGAAAGAGCTGATCAGAGATCAGGAGAAGGCTGCAGTGAGTCGGGTTGAAGGACTCCTGGAGCAAATGGAGAAGGAGATTGCTGAGCTGAGGAGGAGAGATGCTGAGCTGGAGCAGTTTTCACGCACAGAGGATCACATCCATTTCCTCCAGGTAACATCACTGGCTCTCTGACAGTCAGCACTCTTCACATTGTGCATACATGGTGAGGGGTGTTCCTCATTTAGAAAGATCTGTTACTGACATCTACACAAGAATCTGAGTTGAGACTGTTCTCTGTCTGTCTGTCTGTCTGTCTGTCTGTCTGTCCGTCTGTCTACAGAGCTGTCAGTCTCTCTGTGTCCCTTCTGGACCTGAAGACTTGCCCAGCATCACTGTCAGTCCACACATCTCTTTTGAGGCTGTGAGAAAATCTGTCTCTGAACTAAAAGAGCAACTGGAGGATTTCTGCAAGGTGGAACTGGTCAAAATTTCTGAATCAGGTTGTTAAAAAATTTAACCCTTAACCAATGATACATTGGAGCAAATATATGGAGTATAATATTCTAAATCCATGTGTCGACATCATCCTTAAATCTCCCCCTGCATATATATATATTTATTTTTTTGTCCTTTTCTCTCACTCTGTTCCTGCAGTGAAAGAAGCCCATGCTGTAGAGCCCAGGACCAGAGAGGATTTCTTACAGTGTGAGTGCTCGCTCTGAATCTCTCATCTGAGACGCACACACACACACACACAAACACGCACAAACACACACTAGTCTGCTTGCCATTTTACATCTTGCAGGTGGGGGGGGGGGGGGGGGTGGGGAGCAGCTAAATCCAAATTTTATTTCAGGAAAATATGTCCTGGGATTTTCCAGAGCCATCAAACAGAAAATTCAAAATCAAATTTGTGACTGCCTGGATGGCAATATGCACACATATATATTTTTAGGACTTTTTTTTAGGACTTTAGAGTGCAGCTGGATTCAAACTGCCAATGTCACTGAGCCCCATGAGCTCATGTATAGTCCTCTACGAGCTACACCCCAAGTAACGCACCCTGTAAAGTGCACATATTTACAATTTTCTGGCATGAATTTCCTGCCAAAGCTCTACTGCCGTGGCCAGGATAAAAAAACAGGGCCGTCAGACTGACCTTAGTGTCCTGACGGACGGTGGGCTTATGGGAAACTGCAAACCACCACTGCAGATTTGGTCATTAAAGGTACTGGAACTGTGACAACTGAAAACAGGGTTAAGCAGTAACTTAGCAGGCAGGCCAGTGTTAATTACTGAGAGCCAATAACCACTGCCTGAGCTTATTTCATTATTTATTTAAACACACACACACGCACACACACACACCAGCCTCTCTCTATGAGAAACAATAATATACTGTATCATAGGTAGACTTTAGATAGACCTGTCCTCATATTAAATCTTAACCTTCTCCTCCATCAGATTCCTGTCGGCTCACACTGGACCCCTACACAGCGTACAAATACCTCCGTCTGTCTGATGGGAACAGAAAGGTGACCCGTGTGAAAGAGAAACAGTCATATCCTGATCATCCAGAGAGATTTGAGCGCTTGGCCCAAGTGCTGTGCAGAGAGGGTCTGTCTGGACGCTGTTACTGGGAGGCTGAGTGGAGTGGGGATGAGGTTGATATAGCAGTGTCATATAAAGAGATCAGCAGGAAAGGATCGGGTGATGACAGTGCTCTGGGAGAGAATGACAAGTCCTGGTGTTTGCGCCGCGCTTACGGCGGTTACTCTTTCAGGCACAATGCTGAGCGCACTGAAATCCCTGTTCCCCCCTCCTCCAGAATAGGAGTGTACCTGGATCACAGGGCAGGAACTCTGTCCTTCTACAGCGTCTCTGACACAATGACCCTCCTGCACAGAGTCCAGACCACATTCACTCAGCCCCTCTATCCTGGGTTTGGGTTATATTGGGTTGGATACTCTGTAACACTGTGTAATCTGGGATGAGGCAGAGGGAAGATCAGATGTAATCAGAGTGAGAGAAAAACACTGCAGTGAAATACTGAGATGTAAATAAAATATTAAATTTCAGGGTCTGTTGAGGGGCTCAAACATTGGGAACATTAATTTAACAGCAGGCACAACATTTTTTAAGTGTTTTTTTTAGAGAATTTTATATTTGAACATCATGTAAATTAAGAAAAATAAAAACATAACTGGAAGAGACTTCAACGTCATTCCTCCAAACTCGTCCTGACATAATCGACAGTCCCAGATATTCCACTGGATTGCAGGAGGATGTGACACCAAGTGGACAGGTCCACAAACATGACTGCCCATTCCAAAGAATAAAACCTGAAAATCTTGGATCAAAAACTGAAGAGAGGTAAAGCTGGAGTAAGACAATAAATATGTGGGTTTAGAAAATAGGATCCTCTGCTTTCATTTCTGCTTCTTCCACACGGGAAATTTATAAATGCTTTGTAATGTTCACACTTTGTAGAAAGTCCTTCTGTAGTTTATGTTCAGGTGTCCTTCGTACCAATGTGACGCTGGCTGGCCTTAAAATAGGATGGGTTATTGTCATGTCTTTAAGAAGCTGATTTCAGTACAGAGTAGAAGTGCTTTGATTCAAATAAGTTATAAATGTATCATGTATGTTTTGTTGGGCGTTGTTCTGTAAGACTTTTCGACCTTCAATAAAAACTCCTTTACAAACCCTGCACTGCCCAGACCACATTCTCTGAGGGGAGAGAGAGAAATTTATCATTCGTTCTCAGAGTCTCTCTACCCTGGCTGTTTAGTGAGGTAAGAAACGTATGTTTTATTTTCTCCCCCTTACTTAAATTTGTGGGACAGCTCGGTGGCAGAGGTGTGAAGAGAAATTTTTATTTTGTGGAGGGGACTAGAGGAAGGAAGAGAAGCTTAAATTAGGCACAGGGCTTGGGGGGGGGCGTTGGTGGGGGGGGGGGGGGGCGTTGGGGGAGGGCAGAATGAAAAGCAGGGCTTTGGCCGCTGTGAGTCTCCCGTCATATTCTTCCCCTCATACAGGAAGTACCTCACCTCCGCACCCCCTCATACAGGAAGTGCCTCACCTCCGCACCCTCTCATACAGGAACTACCTCACCTCCGCACCCCCTCATACAGGAAGTGCCTCACCTCCGCACCCTCTCATACAGGAACTACCTCACCTCCGCACCCTCTCATACAGGAAGTGCCTCACCACCGCTCCCCTGCAGCTGATGTGCGTAGGTAATGACACGAGAACGTGCCTAAATGTGTTCGTGCCGCACCAGAACACGGCCGCCATCTTCCGCCTCACACCGGAGACCGCACAGGACCATTTACACTCTTACTGCTGCTCAGGAGGGTCATAAGCGCTCCCATGCCCGCCTGTCCTATTGCTATTTCGTCTTCTTGTCCTGCTCGGTATCCCTAAAGGCTGCTTCATACTTTCCACATTCTGCGTCCGCGGGCAGCTGCGGGCTTGTACCGGTCGTGCGGACGAGCACGCGTTTCCACTCATACTACAGTTGAGGGTCCGCGTTCCACGCATTTCCCGATCCACACTCCATTCCAGTTGATGGCGGTAATGCACCATAACATTGTTTGCCAACCGCCATAAAAATCAAGAAGAAAAAGAAGAAGAAGTATGCGCATTAGGGGAAAAAATGGGATTTTCATCTCTCCCAAGCGTTTGCGCGATTTCTCGCCAGGAGTTCAACGCCATTTGGCTGTCTTTGTATTCTTTCAAAGACAAATTATATAAATGTGGGTAACGGCGGATCTCCTCACACAACTCTCTTCAAAACAAGCATCCATTTTGTTATTTGCGTGGTCAGATTTTGGGCTGCGCGCGGACGCTCGCGGACGTGGGCGGATGACGACATTTGCGTCACGCGGACCAAAGCGGACCCTCGCGGACACGCGGGCGCGGAAAGCATGAAGCGGCCTTAAGAACAACGGCGTGCGGCTCTTGCAGTGACACAGTTTCACCACCAGAGGGACCAAAGCAGCTGCAGCCACTGAGCACGCCGGGGCCCGATTGGCTCCAGTTTTAATGGTTCCGCTCGGGAGGGGAGGAACTGGACAGGACACAGCGAGCCTTTTCACAGAGCTCAGCTCTGTATTGGTAACCGTCATCAAATGGTTTCATTTTAAATTGTAGAATGGTGTAAATGTTTTAGAAACCTTTTGGGAGGTTTTCTTCCTTAAAAAACAAATAAATTCAATTTAATTCATCCTGTTGTTATTGGTCATATCCCTGCATTACATTGCATTTTATTTGGCAGACACTTTTATCCAAAGCAACGTGCAATAAGTGAATACCGGGGAGTTGATAGAACAAATCGAGAACGCAGGTCAGATAAGGTGCAATTCTCATGAAGTCAGTTATCCAAAGTCGCGAACATCAAGTCTACTTTGCACAGTGAGTATAGGCCAAGTTAGTAAAGTTATGGCAAGTCATAAACTAGAGGTGAGGCATGATTACAAGAGACATGTTAAAGAGCTACATCAAGACGAACATATAAGTTCAACACACAATTGCTAGATGAAGATACAAGTGCAACATGAAAGTGCTAGAAGAATCCAGATACAAACGATATGTGAGTGATTCTGGATTGGGGGGTAAATCTGCAAAGAAGTAGTGTCAGAGCTGGCCAAGGGAGAGTCTGAAGAGATGTGTCTTCAGACCGTGGCATCCTCTTAGCCTGCCTCGTTCACAGTGGCACTCCCGGGGGAAAGTCAGCGATAATCGCCGCAATGGGTCCAGGCACATCCCGGAGCTGCAATGGCTGCTCCCATGTAGAGTCTTGTGCCATTGTTAGGCTGGTCTAACTAATCTCTCTCTGTCTGTCTCCGTACTTTCGAACAGCACGCTAAAGAGCGCATAAACAGAGAGTCTGACTGAGAACGAACGCCTGAATCAGTCCAGACTGAGAGCTGTGAGCAGCCGTGCAGTGAGAGAGACTGAGTGTTTCACGAGCTGGTGAAAGTCTGCTCTTTCTCTACACTCCCTGCTCTGCTCAGCCTGGCCTGACTCCAACACCACACCTCCTGCACCTGTGGGAAGAACCAGGAACTCTCTCTGTCACATAGGTTCAGAGAAACGAAAACTTAACTCAGGCTCTGTCAGTGTGAGCAGTAAAATGGCTGAAGGTGGAGGTTTACTGGATCAGGACCAGTTCAGCTGTGCGATTTGCCTGGATCTACTGAAGGATCCGGTGACTACTGCCTGTGGACACAGTTACTGTTTGGGCTGTATTAAGGGCTACTGGGATCAGGATGATCATACTGGTGTCTACAGCTGCCCCCAGTGAAGAGAGACCTTCACCCCAAGGCCTGATTTAAGAAAAAACACCATGCTGGCTGAAGTGGTGGAGAACCTGAAGAAGACAAGACTCCAAGCTGCTCCTCCTGCTCACTGTTACGCTGGACCTGGAGACGTGGAGTGTGATTTCTGCAGTGGGAGAAAGCGCAAAGCCATCAAGTCCTGTCTGGTGTGTCTGACCTCTTACTGTGAAACTCACCTCCAGCCTCACTATGAATCTCCTGCCTTTAAAAAGCACAAACTGGACAAAGCCACTGGAAACCTGCAGGAGAAGATCTGCTCTCATCATGACAGACTGCTGGAGGTTTACTGTTGTACCGATCAGCAGTGCATCTGTCTGCTGTGTGTGATGGATAAACACAGAGGCCATGATACAGTCTCAGTTGCAGAAGAAAGAACTGAGAAACAGGTAAGGACCTGACCTGTTCACTGGCAGCTCTGATATTGGATATAATGCAGGAGAGGAACAGTTTAGACTTGAACTGACTGAAAATATTTCAAAACACACTCCCAAAAAATACACTACTTTTTATTATTTAACAAACTTGTACATAATGTACAGTAATATAACTCGGGAAATAACCTATTTACAGAAGCAGCTGGGGGCGACACAGAGTAAATTCCAGCAGAGAATCCAGGAGAGAGAGAAGAAGCTGCAGGACCTGAGACAGGCTGTGCAGTCACTCAAGGTGGGTACTGACCAGAGGAGAATACATCAGCTGGCTACTGGAACAGCGATTTCAGGGCTCAGTCAGGGCTCTCCTCCAGTCAGCCAGTGAGGAGCCCAGTGTTGGGCCACTTTCCAGCCCTGTGGGGCTCAATCCCACTGAGCCACACAGTGGGGAACAGGCTGTCTGGGGTCCCAGTAAGAGCTGAGTGAAAGACCTAGTTAAAATGTACAGCCCTCCTCTCTCTGTGTCTCCTAACAGCGCTCTGCGCAGGCAGCAGAGGAGGACAGCGAGAGGATCTTTACTGACCTGATCTGCTCCATTGAGAGAAGGCGCTCTGAGGTGAAAGAGCTGATCAGAGATCAGGAGAAGGCTGAAGTGAGTCGGGCTGAAGGACTCCTGGAGAGACTGGAGCAGGAGATTGCTGAGCTGAGGAGGAGAGATGCTGAGCTGGAGCAGCTTTCACACACAGAGGATCATATCCATTTCCTCCAGGTAACATCACTGGCTCTCTAACTGTCAGCACTATGTACATTGTACATACATGGTGAGGGGTGTTCCTCATTTAGAAAGATCTGTTACTGACATCTACACAAGAATCTGAGTTGAGACTGTTCTCTGTCTGTCTGTCTGTCTGTCTACAGAGCTGTCAGTCTCTCTGTGTCCCTCCTGGACCTGAAGACTTGCCCAGCATCACTGTCAGTCCACACATCTCTTTTGAGGCTGTGAGAAAATCGGTCTCTGAATTAAAAGAGAAACTGGAGGATTTCTGCAAGGTGGAACTGGTCAAAATTTCTGAATCAGGTTGTTAAAAATTTTGACCCTTAACCAATGATACATTGGAGCAAATATATGGAGTATAATATTCTAAATCCATGTGTCGACATCATCCTTAAATCTCCCCCTACATATATATATATTTATTTTTTTGTCTTTTTCTCTCACTCTGTTCCTGCAGTGAAAGAAGCCCATGCTGTAGAGCCCAGGACCAGAGAGGATTTCTTACAGTGTGAGTGCTCGCTCTGAATCTCTCATCTGAGACACACACACACACACACACACACTAGTCTGCTTGCCATTCTACATCTTGCAGGTGGGGGGTGGGGGGGGGGGGGGGGGGGGGGGGTGGGGGAGCAGCTAAATCCAAATTTTATTTGAGGAAAATATGTCCTGGGATTTTCCAGAGCCATCAAACAGAAAATTCAAAATCAAACTTGTGACTGCCTGGATGGCAATACACACACACATATATATATTTTTAGGACTTTTTAAGGACTTTAGAGTGCAGCTGGATTCAAACCGCCAATGTCACTGAGCCCCATGAGCTTATGTATAGTCCTCTACGAGCTACACCCCAAGTAACGCACCCTGTAAAGTGCACATATTTACAATTTTCTGCAATGAATTTCTTGCTAAAGCTCTACTGCCGTGGCCAGGATAAAAAAACAGGGCCGTCAGACTGACCTTAGTGTCCTGACGGACGGTGGGTTTATGGGAAACTGCAAACCACCACTGCAGATTTGGTCATTAAAGGTACTGGAACTGTGACAACTGAAAACAGGGTTAAGCAGTAACTTAGCAGGCAGGCCAGTGTTAATTACTGAGAGCCAAAAACCACTGCCTGAGCTTATTTCATTATTTATTTAAACACACACACATACACACACACACACACACACACGCACACACACACACCAGCCTCTCTCTATGAGAAACAAGAATATACTGTATCATAGGCAGAGGTGGGTAGTAACGCGTTATATTTACTCCGTTACATTTACTTAAGTAACTTTTTGAATAAATTGTACTTGTTAGAGTAGTTTTAATGCAACATACTTTTCACTTTTACTCGAGTATATTTGTGAAGAAAAAATGTTACTTTTACTCCGTTATATTCGGCTACATTCCGCTCGTTACTTTTATTTTTTACCCATTTTTTATTCAATGCACGTTCTGTTTGTTTATTTCTCTCAGAGAGACCGACTGGTCTGCTTTGGCGCTGTCATAGCCCCACATGACTCCGTTTCACCAATCAGACGTAGCTAGTCACAGCACACAGAAGGATGAGCGGGCGACAACAATGGCTGAAACAACGGCGGGTGATTCGTAGGAGGCAGAACACCCCTGGCCTCGCATCAGGGCCGGCCCGACGCATAAGCGAACTAAGTGCCTGCTTAGGGCCCCCGTGGCCACCAGAGGGCCCCCAAGAGCGCTTGAAATGTCCCACAAGAGAGCTTGAACTGTTTTTAAAAATATATATATATTATATTCAGAGGTGGGTAGAGTAGCCAAAAGCTGTACTCAAGTAAAAGTATTGTTACTTTAAAATAATAATGACTCAAGTAGAAGTAAAAGTAGTCATCCAAATAATTACTTGAGTAAGAGTAAGAAAGTATCTCGTGAAAAGACTACTCAAGTACTGAGTTACTTCATATAATCTGATTTAATGTAATAAGCAGAGCAATGTAAATGAACGTAAAAATCCAAATGTCCAAAATATAAAATTGTAAATGCTTGTCCAATAGAAATAAACAAAATATAAAATAGCCATGTGCAAATTCAAATATGGCCTAAATCATATCCCTTTAAATAAAACAGTACACAGGAGGTTCGTCAGAAGAGGAGGATTTTCGCTTTCTGTTGGACTCTATTAAGTCTGTATACCCTGTCAGTTTGTTGGGGTGAACCCTCCGTTGACAGAAAAAATATCAATGAGGCTACAGGGATTTATCCATTAAAATAGACTCATCATCACAACAAAGAGGAGCCTGCACAAATTCAAACAGAAACTTTATATGTGGGAAACATAATGCTTTGTAGCACCATTATTGTACCTTATGATGCACTTCTCCATGATATTCCAAAGTCCCATGATGCTTTGCGCGAAATATGTGCAGAACTTCCGGTTTAGCGTAAACAAATGTTATGTATGCTATGCAATGTTCCAGCGCTCACGCCATGACTGTTGCATGCTTCACAAAAACTATTACACTACTAACTAACGTTTACAGTACAGTGTGAAATATCCACATTAATACCAGTAACCTATTTAAACACACTCAATTTCAAAAATAACGTTTATAACTGAAGTATTTTGAGCAATAATAGCCTACTTACATAGCAATGATGAAATTGTATCTGTGTTCAGTAGATGGAGACAGAGACCGTAAATCAACAATACAGTTCAATCCGCTTCTGTTTTGCTCCAGAAAACGATGTCAGCTAGGTCTATCAGCAAACATACGGCTTAGCTATGCCCAGAAGTCCTCAATAATAATAGTATTTCCCAAGAAATTACAAATAATCGTTGACCACGTTCCGTGCTGCGTCTTTTACTGCTACCACAGAGTGAATGCATAAGTGAATGCGATAAGAAAAATTTCGGTTACGCTGACCTAAACAACGCTATTCCAAAAGCAAAATTAGACATGTTATGCATCGTTAGAAAGCTTATACTCTCACCTACTGAATAAATGAATTGTCAATCAAGCCAGACTGTACTAAAAAGGGCGACACCGTCATAAACAAGGCGTGTGGTATTACGCACAGCTATTTTGGAAGGTACCCAGGCATCACAAATGCGCGTATATTTCACAAACGGATTGTCCAAGACAATAAATGACAACTCAGTCAAATAGTTATCTATCCACAGCCAAAACTAACATACAACTTACACATATTTTCTCAAGTTCGAAGTTGAGTTCTTGTAGTCTGAAATGTCCACATTTCAAGGCAGACAAAGAAGGCAGCGCATAATGTAACTACTGTTTTTGGTAGTCTGTAAGTAAAACGTAGTTTGAATGTGAGGCAGGGCCGGCCCAAGCCTTTATGGGGCCCTAAGCAGAATTTGATTTGGGGGCCCCCCACCGCCAGTACTATTGACTATTGTCAATGCTTGATCATTCGCACACCTACTGTAAATCTAACACACCCATTATCAGTTTTATTAGTTGTAGCTGTGTTGCTTACATCATACATATAGTATGAGTACATAGTTGATGGAACAGAATTAGTTTATTTTACCGACATAAATTGTTATACTCAGCAGCAAGCAATGTGCACACATAAAACAACAACTAATCTACAACTAGCTAATTAAGGCATAATGATATTGGAATATAAAAGCAAAGACCCCAAAATGGTAATGTAAATAATGTTAGGCTGTTATCAGTACCAAGTTTATAGAACAGAAGCTTATTTCCATTACAGAAATACCCAGCAACAAGTTATTTTTACACAGAAGAAAAATCCTTTAATCTATAACTAGCTAATTATACCAGATTGATAGTGGGATATTTTACCAATAATCACAAAATGCTAGTGTTAAATAATGTTATTCTATTATCAGCATCAAGCTCAGTATACAAACACGAAAATGTTAGCCTGCTTTTATTTCAAACCAGCTATGAATAGCTAGCTATCTACCAGTTAAAATCAAAATTTCTCTAGAGTTTTAATCTAACACATTAGCTAGATTCCCCCCATTAAACTCAAAATTTCTCTAGCTAGCTAGTTAGCTAGCTGGCTATTATAGCCTACAACTAGGTGGATTAAGATGCCAAGGCTATTTAGGGATGTTTAATCAAACGTTAACTTTCCTAAGACAAGACAAGATATGCTACCTAGGTTATGTTGTTAACTGACTAGCTAGCTAACATTACCTTCTGTTTTCTTCTTTCTTCTCTCTGCTCCAGAAGGATAGCCTATGTCCTTTTTTGCGACATTGCTTTTTTGCTGCTTTTTCCATCGATGCAGAGGAGAGGACAGTAACCTAACGTTAGTCTGACTGAGTGTGGCTGTGCTTGCATCAAAATGCAGTTAACATCCTTTACAGCGCGCATGAACGTGACACCAGCTCTGACAGAGGCAGCGGGAATTGATTAACCAGTAGTATTAGCTAGCCAGCCCGTTAACATAATATTGCATTTTTGTATGATTGCCACTGACATAATATAATATATATATATTTTTAAAAACAGTTCAAGCTCTCTTGTGGGACATTTCAAGCGCTCTTGGGGGCCCTCTGGTGGCCACGGGGGCCCTAAGCAGGCACTTAGTTCGCTTATGCGTCGGGCCGGCCCTGATGCGAGGCCAGGGGTGTTCTGCCTCCTACGAATCACCCGCCGTTGTTTCAGCCATTGTTGTCGCCCGCTCATCCTTCTGTGTGCTGTGACTAGCTACGTCTGATTGGTGAAACGGAGTCATGTGGGGCTATGACAGCGCCAAAGCAGACCAGTCGGTCTCTCTGAGAGAAATAAACAAACAGAACGTGCATTGAATAAAAAATGGGTAAAAAATAAAAGTAACGAGCGGAATGTAGCCGAATATAACGGAGTAAAAGTAACATTTTTTCTTCACAAATATACTCGAGTAAAAGTGAAAAGTATGTTGCATTAAAACTACTCTAACAAGTACAATTTATTCAAAAAGTTACTTAAGTAAATGTAACGGAGTAAATATAACGCGTTACTACCCACCTCTGATTATATTATGTCAGTGGCAATCATACAAAAATGCAATATTATGTTAACGGGCTGGCTAGCTAATACTACTGGTTAATCAATTCCCGCTGCCTCTGTCAGAGCTGGTGTCACGTTCATGCGCGCTGTAAAGGATGTTAACTGCATTTTGATGCAAGCACAGCCACACTCAGTCAGACTAACGTTAGGTTACTGTCCTCTCCTCTGCATCGATGGAAAAAGCAGCAAAAAAGCAATGTCGCAAAAAAGGACATAGGCTATCCTTCTGGAGCAGAGAGAAGAAAGAAGAAAACAGAAGGTAATGTTAGCTAGCTAGTCAGTTAACAACATAACCTAGGTAGCATATCTTGTCTTGTCTTAGGAAAGTTAACGTTTGATTAAACATCCCTAAATAGCCTTGGCATCTTAATCCACCTAGTTGTAGGCTATAATAGCCAGCTAGCTAACTAGCTAGCTAGAGAAATTTTGAGTTTAATGGGGGGAATCTAGCTAATGTGTTAGATTAAAACTCTAGAGAAATTTTGATTTTAACTGGTAGATAGCTAGCTATTCATAGCTGGTTTGAAATAAAAGCAGGCTAACATTTTCGTGTTTGTATACTGAGCTTGATGCTGATAATAGAATAACATTATTTAACACTAGCATTTTGTGATTATTGGTAAAATATCCCACTATCAATCTGGTATAATTAGCTAGTTATAGATTAAAGGATTTTTCTTCTGTGTAAAAATAACTTGTTGCTGGGTATTTCTGTAATGGAAATAAGCTTCTGTTCTATAAACTTGGTACTGATAACAGCCTAACATTATTTACATTACCATTTTGGGGTCTTTGCTTTTATATTCCAATATCATTATGCCTTAATTAGCTAGTTGTAGATTAGTTGTTGTTTTATGTGTGCACATTGCTTGCTGCTGAGTATAACAATTTATGTCGGTAAAATAAACTAATTCTGTTCCATCAACTATGTACTCATACTATATGTATGATGTAAGCAACACAGCTACAACTAATAAAACTGATAATGGGTGTGTTAGATTTACAGTAGGTGTGCGAATGATCAAGCATTGACAATAGTCAATAGTACTGGCGGTGGGGGGCCCCCAAATCAAATTCTGCTTAGGGCCCCATAAAGGCTTGGGCCGGCCCTGCCTCACATTCAAACTACGTTTTACTTACAGACTACCAAAAACAGTAGTTACATTATGCGCTGCCTTCTTTGTCTGCCTTGAAATGTGGACATTTCAGACTACAAGAACTCAACTTCGAACTTGAGAAAATATGTGTAAGTTGTATGTTAGTTTTGGCTGTGGATAGATAACTATTTGACTGAGTTGTCATTTATTGTCTTGGACAATCCGTTTGTGAAATATACGCGCATTTGTGATGCCTGGGTACCTTCCAAAATAGCTGTGCGTAATACCACACGCCTTGTTTATGACGGTGTCGCCCTTTTTAGTACAGTCTGGCTTGATTGACAATTCATTTATTCAGTAGGTGAGAGTATAAGCTTTCTAACGATGCATAACATGTCTAATTTTGCTTTTGGAATAGCGTTGTTTAGGTCAGCGTAACCGAAATTTTTCTTATCGCATTCACTTATGCATTCACTCTGTGGTAGCAGTAAAAGACGCAGCACGGAACGTGGTCAACGATTATTTGTAATTTCTTGGGAAATACTATTATTATTGAGGACTTCTGGGCATAGCTAAGCCGTATGTTTGCTGATAGACCTAGCTGACATCGTTTTCTGGAGCAAAACAGAAGCGGATTGAACTGTATTGTTGATTTACGGTCTCTGTCTCCATCTACTGAACACAGATACAATTTCATCATTGCTATGTAAGTAGGCTATTATTGCTCAAAATACTTCAGTTATAAACGTTATTTTTGAAATTGAGTGTGTTTAAATAGGTTACTGGTATTAATGTGGATATTTCACACTGTACTGTAAACGTTAGTTAGTAGTGTAATAGTTTTTGTGAAGCATGCAACAGTCATGGCGTGAGCGCTGGAACATTGCATAGCATACATAACATTTGTTTACGCTAAACCGGAAGTTCTGCACATATTTCGCGCAAAGCATCATGGGACTTTGGAATATCATGGAGAAGTGCATCATAAGGTACAATAATGGTGCTACAAAGCATTATGTTTCCCACATATAAAGTTTCTGTTTGAATTTGTGCAGGCTCCTCTTTGTTGTGATGATGAGTCTATTTTAATGGATAAATCCCTGTAGCCTCATTGATATTTTTTCTGTCAACGGAGGGTTCACCCCAACAAACTGACAGGGTATACAGACTTAATAGAGTCCAACAGAAAGCGAAAATCCTCCTCTTCTGACGAACCTCCTGTGTACTGTTTTATTTAAAGGGATATGATTTAGGCCATATTTGAATTTGCACATGGCTATTTTATATTTTGTTTATTTCTATTGGACAAGCATTTACAATTTTATATTTTGGACATTTGGATTTTTACGTTCATTTACATTGCTCTGCTTATTACATTAAATCAGATTATATGAAGTAACTCAGTACTTGAGTAGTCTTTTCACGAGATACTTTCTTACTCTTACTCAAGTAATTATTTGGATGACTACTTTTACTTCTACTTGAGTCATTATTATTTTAAAGTAACAATACTTTTACTTGAGTACAGCTTTTGGCTACTCTACCCACCTCTGATCATAGGTAGACTTTAGATAGACCTGTCCTCATATTAAATCTTAACCTTCTCCTCCATCAGATTCCTGTCAGCTCACTCTGGACCCCAACACAGTGAATAAATACCTCCGTCTGTCTGAGGGGAACAGAGAGGTGACCCGTGTGGAAAGGAGCCAGTCATATCCTGATCATCCAGAGAGATTTGAGCACCGGGCCCAAGTGCTGTGCAGAGAGGATCAGTCTGGACGCTGTTACTGGGAGGCTGAGTGGAGTGGGGGTCAGGTTGATATAGCAGTGTCATATAAAGAGATCAGCAGGAGAGGGTGGGGTGATGACTGTGCTCTGGGAGAGAATGACAAGTCCTGGAGTTTGTGCTGCGCTTCCGGCGGTTATTTTTTCTGGCACAGCAATGAGCACACTGAAATCCCTGTTCCCTCCTCCTCCAGAATAGGAGTGTACCTGGATCACAGGGCAGGAACTCTGTCCTTCTACAGCGTCTCTGACACAATGACCCTCCTGCACAGAGTCCAGACCACATTCACTCAGCCCCTCTATCCTGGGTTTGGGTTACATTGGCTTGCAGGATCCTCTGTAAAACTGTGCGATCTGGGATGAGGCAGAGGGAAGATCAGATGTAATCAGAGTGAGAGAAAAACACTGCAGTGAAATACTGAGATGTAAATAAAATATTAAATTTCAGGGTCTGTTGAGGGGCTCAAACATTGGGAACATTAATTTAACAGCAGGCGCAACATTTTTTAAGTGTTTTTTCCCAGAATTTTTTATTTGAACATCATGTAAAATAAGAAAAATAAAAACATAACTGGAAGAGACTTCAACGTCATTCCTCCAAACTCGTCCTGACATAATCGACAGTCCCAGATATTCCACTGGATTGCGGGAGGATGTCACACCAAGTGAATGGGCCCACAAACATGACTGCCCATTCCAAAGAAAAAAACATGAAGATCTGGGATCAAAAACTGAAGAGAGGTAAAGCTGGGATAAGACGGTAAATATGTGGGTTTAGAAAATAGGATCCTCTGCTTTCATTTCTGCTTCTTCCACACGGGAATTTTATTAATGCTTTGTAATGATCACACTGTTTGTAGAAAGTCATTCTGTAGTTTATGTTCAGGTGTCCTTTGTACCAATGTGACGCTGGCTGGCCTTAAAATAGGATGGGTTATTGTCATGTCTTTAAGAAGCTGATTTCAGTACAGAGTAGAAGTGCTGTGATTCAAATAAGTTATAAATGTATCATGTATGTTTTGTTGGGCGTTGTTCTGTAAGACTTTTCGACCTTCAATAAAAACTCCTTTACAAACCCTGCACTGCCCAGACCACATTCTCTGAGGGGAGAGAGAGAAATTTATCATTCGTTCTCAGAGTCTCTCTACCCTGGTTTTTAGTGAGGTAAGAAACGTATGTTTTATTTTCTCCCCTCTTACTTAAATTTGTGGGACAGCTCGGTGGCAGAGCTGTGAAGAGATATTTTTATTTTGTGGAGGGGACTAGAGGAAGGAAGAGAAGCTTAAAATAGGCACAGGGCTTGGGGGGGGGGGCGTTGGGGGAGGGCGGAATGAAAAGCAGGGCTTTGGCCTCTGTGAGTCTCCCGTTATATTCTTCCCCTCATACAGGAAGTACCTCACCTCCGCACACTCTCATACAGGAAGTGCCTCACCTCCGCACCCCCTCATACAGGAAGTGCCTCACCTCCGCACCCTCTCATACAGGAACTACCTCACCTCCGCACCCCCTCATACAGGAAGTGCCTCACCTCCGCACCCTCTCATACAGGAAGTGCCTCACCTCCGCACCCTCTCATACAGGAACTACCTCACCTTCGCACCCTCTCATACAGGAAGTACCTCACCTTCGCACCCTCTCATACAGGAAGTACCTCACCTCCGCACCCTCTCATACAGGAAGTGCCTCACCTCCGCTCCCCTGCAGCTGAAGTGCGTAGGTAATGACCCGAGAACGTGCCTAAATGTGTTCGTGCCGCACCAGAACACGGCCGCCATCTTCCGCCTCACACCGGAGACCGCACAGGACCGTTTACACTCTTACTGCTGCTCAGGAGGGTCATAAGCGCTCCCATGCCCACCTGTCCTATTGCTATTTCGTCTTCTTGTCCTGCTCGGTATCCCTAAAGGCTGCTTCATATTTTCCGCATTCTGCGTCCGCGGGCAGCTGCGGGCTTGTACCGGTCGCGCGGACGAGCACGCGTTTCCATTCATACTACAGTTGAGGGTTCGCGTTCCACGCATTTCCCGATCCACACTCCATTCCAGTTGGTGGCGGTAATGCACCATAACATTGTTTGCCAACCGCCATAAAAATCAAGAAGAAAAAGAAGAAGAAGTATGTTCATTAGGAAAAAATGGCAATTTCATCTCTCCCAAGCGTTTGCGCGATTTCTCGCCAGGAGTTCAACGCCATTTGGCCGTCTTTGTATTCTTTCAAAGACGAATTATATAAATGTGGGTAACGGTGGATCTCCTCACACAACCTCTCTTCAAAACAAGCATCCATTTTGTTATTCGCGTGGTCACAGATTTTGGGCTGATGTCACAGATTTGACGACATTTGCGTCACGCGGACCAAAGCGGACCCTCGCGGACACGCGGGCGCGGAAAGCATGAAGTGGCCTTAAGAACAACGGCGTGCGGCTCTTGCAGTGACACAGTTTCACCACCAGAGGGACCAAAGCAGCTGCAGCCACTGAGCACGCCGGGGCCCGATCGGCTCCAGTTTTAATGGTTCCGCTCGGGAGGGGAGGAACTGGACAGGACACAGCGAGCCTTTTCACAGAGCTCAGCTCTGTATTGGTAACCGTCATCAAATGGTTTCATTTTAAATTGTAGAATGGTGTAAATGTTTTAGAAACTTTTGAGAGGTTTTCTTCATTAAAAAACAAATAAATTCAATTTAATTCATGCTGTTGTTATTGGTCATATCCCTGCATTACATTGCATTTAATTTGGCAGACACTTTTATCGAAAGCAACGTGAACATCAAGTCTAGTTTGCACAGTATGTATAGGCCAAGTCAGTAAAGTTATGGCAAGTCATAAACTAGAGGTGAGGCATGATTACAAGAGACATGTTAAAGAACTACATCAAGACGAACATATAAGTTCAACACACAATTGCTAGATGAAGATACAAGTGCAACATGAAAGTGCTAGAAGAATCCAGATACAAACGATACGTGAGCGATTCTGGATTGGGGGTAAACCTGCGAAGAAGTAGTGTCAGAGTTGGCCAAGGGAGAGTCTGAAGAGATGTGTCTTCAGACCGTGGCGTCCTCTTAGCCTGCCTCGTTCACAGTGACACTCCCGGAGGAAAGTCAGCGATATTCGCCGCAGTGGGTCCAGGAGCGTCCCCCGGGTGCACTGGGCCCAGGAGCGTCCCGTGGCTGCAGTGGGCCCAGGAGCGTCCTGCGGCTGCACTGGGCCCAGGAGCGTCCCGTGGCTGCAATGGGCCCAGGAGCGTCCCGCGGCTGCGCTGGGCCCAGGAGCGTCCCCCAGCTGCACTGGGCCCAGGCACATCCCGCGGCTGCAATGGCTGCTCCCATGTAGAGTCTTGTGCCATTGTTAGGCTGGTCTAACTAATCTCTCTCTCCGTCTCCGTATTTTCGAACAGCACGCTAAAGAGCGCATAAACAGAGAGTCTGACTGAGAACAAACGCCTGAATCAGTCCAGACTGAGAGCTGTGAGCAGCCGTGCAGTGAGAGAGACTGAGTGTTTCACGAGCTGGTGAAAGTCTGCTCTTTCTCTACACTCCCTGATCTGCTCAGCCTGGCCTCAGTCCAACACCACACCTCCTGCTGCTGTGGGCTGAACCAGGAACTCTCGCTGTCACACAGTTTCAGAGAAACGAAACTTAACTCAGTCTCTGTCAGTGTGAGCAGTAAAATGGCTGAAGGTGGAGGTTTACTGGATCAGGACCAGTTCAGCTGTGCGATTTGCCTGGATCTACTGAAGGATCCGGTGACTACTGCCTGTGGACACAGTTACTGTTTGGGCTGTATTAAGGGCTACTGGGATCAGGATGATCATACTGGTGTCTACAGCTGCCCCCAGTGCAGAGAGACCTTCACCCCAAGGCCTGATTTAAGAAAAAACACCATGCTGGCTGAAGTGGTGGAGAACCTGAAGAAGACAAGACTCCAAGCTGCTCCTCCTGCTCACTGTTACGCTGGACCTGGAGACGTGGAGTGTGATTTCTGCAGTGGGAGAAAGCGCAAAGCCATCAAGTCCTGTCTGGTGTGTCTGACCTCTTACTGTGAAACTCACCTCCAGCCCCACTATGAATCTCCTGCCTTTAAAAAGCACAAACTGGACAAAGCCACTGGAAACCTGCAGGAGAAGATCTGCTCTCATCATGACAGACTGCTGGAGGTTTACTGTTGTACCGATCAGCAGTGCATCTGTCTGCTGTGTGTGATGGATGAACACAGAGGCCATGATACAGTCTCAGTTGCAGAAGAAAGAACTGAGAAACAGGTAAGGACTTGACCTGTTCACTGGCAGCTCTGATATTGGATATAATGCAGGAGAGGAACAGTTTAGACTTGAACTGACTGAAAATATTTCAAAACACACTCCCAAAAAATACACTACTTTTTATTATTTAACAAACTTGTACATAATGTACAGTAATATAACTCGGGAAATAACCTATTTACAGAAGCAGCTGGGGGCGACACAGAGTAAATTCCAGCAGAGAATCCAGGAGAGAGAGAAGAAGCTGCAGGATCTGAGACAGGCTGTGCAGTCACTCAAGGTGAGTACTCACCAGAGGAGAAGACAACAGCTGGCTGCTGGAAGAGCCATTTCAGGGCTCAGTCAGGGCTCTCCTCCAGTCAGCCAGTGAGGAGCTCAGTGTTGGGCCACTTTCCAGCCCTGTGGGGCTCAATCCCACTGAGTCACACTGTGGGGAACAGGCTGTCTGGGGTCCCAGTAAGAGCTGAGTGAAAGGCCTAGTTAAAATGTATGGCCCTCCTCTCTCTGTGTCTCCTAACAGCGCTCTGCACAGACAGCAGTGGAGGACAGCGAGAGGATCTTTACTGAGCTGATCCGCTCCATTGAGAGAAGGCGCTCTGAGGTGAAAGAGTTGATCAGAGATCAGGAGAAAGCTGCAGTGAGTCGGGTTGAAAGACTCCTGGAGCAACTGGAGCAGGAGATTGCTGAGCTGAGGAGGAGAGATGCTGAGCTGGAGCAGCTTTCACACACAGAGGATCACATCCATTTCCTCCAGGTAATATTACTGGCTTTCTAACAGTCTTCACTATGTACATTGTACATACATGGTGAGGGGTGTTCCTCAACTACAAAGATCTGCTCCTGTCATCTGTGCAAGAATCTGTATTGAGACTGTTTTCTGTCTGTTTGTCTGTCTGTTTCTCTGCAGAGCTGTCAGTCTCTCTGTGTCATTCCTGGACCTGGAGACTTGCCCAGCATCACTGTCAGTCCACACATCTCTTTTGAGGCTGTGAGGAAATATGTCTCTGAACTGAAAGAGCGATTGGAGGATTTCTGCAAGATGGAAATGGTCAAAATTCTTGAATCAGGTTATTAAAAACTTTAAGGACCAAATTCCTTTTTTCCAGTTTTTTATTCCTCGCAAAACCAATGGTCAGATACAGTGGAGTGAATATAATTGTTAGAGTAAATACTATACACATTATCCTCCATCCTCACCCCCAAATTTCTCTCTCTTCCTCTTTATTTATATGTTTCTTTTGTCCACTTCTCTCACTCTGTCTCTGCAGTGAAAGAAGTCCATGCTGTAGAGCCCAGGACCAGAGAGGATTTCTTACAGTGTGAGTGCTCACTCTGAAACTCTCATCTGAGACACACACACACACACACACACACACACACTCTCTCTCTCACACACACACACACACACACACACGCACACACAATCTCTCTCTTCTTACCGTGTGAGTGCTCACTCTGAAACTCTCAGCTCAGACACACACAGATGGATGATCCCTCTCTATAAAAATATTAATATTTAAAAATGACTCTAAAACAAAAAATATTAAATGACTACTTTTTCATTTTAAAAAATTCTTTCTAACTTTTGTCTCTTTTTTCTGAAACAATCAAAAACACACATACACATATGGAAAAACTTAAAACATGCCAAATAGTATTTATGGAGAAAGTAATTAATTATAGACAGACCTTAGATGGACCAGTCTTCATAGTAATTCATAACCTTCTCATCCATCAGATTCCTGTCAGCTCACACTGGACCCCAACACAGTGTACAAATACCTCGGTCTGTCTGAGGGGAACAGAGAGGTGACCCGTGTGAAAGAGAGCCAGTCATATCCTGATCATCCAGAGAGATTTGAGCACCGGGCCCAAGTGCTGTGCAGAGAGGGTCTGTCTGGATGCTGTTACTGGGAGGCTGAGTGGAGTGGGGATGAGGTTGATATAGCAGTGTCATATAAAGAGATCAGCAGGAAAGGGCAGAGTGAGGACTGTGTTCTGGGATGGTATAACAAGTCCTGGAGTTTGGACTGCACTCCCTCCAGTTACTGTTTCTGGCACAAGAATAAGGACACTGATATCCCTGTCCCCTCCTCCTCCAGAGTAGGAGTGTACCTGGATCACAGGGCAGGAACTTTGTCTTTCTACAGCATCTCTGACACAATGACCCTCCTGCACAGTGTCCAGACCACATTCACTCAGCCCCTCTATCCTGGGTTTGGGATTTGGAGGGTTGGATCCTCTGTAAAACTGTGTGATCTGGGATGAGGCAGAGGGAAGATCAGATGTAATCAGAGTGAGAGAAAAACACTGCAGTGAAATACTGAGATGTAAATAAAATATTATATTTCAGGGTCTGTTGAGGGGCTCAAACATTGGGAAGATTAATTTAACAGCAGGTGCAACATTTTTTAAAAGTGCTTTTTTTGAGAATTTTTTATTTGAACAACATGTAAAATAAGAAAAATAAAAACATAACTGGAAGAGACTTCAACGTCATTCCTCCAAACTCGTCCTGACATAATCGACAGTCCCAGATATTCCACTGGATTGCAGGAGGATGTCACACCAAGTGAACAGGTCCACAAACACTACTGCCCATTCCAAAGAAAAGAACCTGAAAATCTGGGATCAAAAACTGAAGAGAGGTAAAGCTGGAATAAGACGGTAAATATGTGGGTTTAGAAAATAGGATCCTCTGCTTTCATTTCTGCTTCTTCCACACGGGAATTTTATAAATGCTTTGTAATAATCACACTGTTTGTAGAAAGTCATTCTGTAGTTTATGTTCAGGTGTCCTTTGTACCAATGTGACGCTGGCTGGCCTTAAAATAGGATGGGTTATTGTAATGTCTTTAAGAAGCTGATTTCAGTACAGAGTAGAAGTGCTGTGATTCAAATAAGTTATAAATGTATCATGTATGTTTTGTTGGGCGTTGTTCTGTAAGACTTTTCGACCTTCAATAAAAACTCCTTTACAAACCCTGCACAGTCCAGACCACATTCTTTGAGAGGAGAGAGAGAAAGGAAGTGCCTCACATCCGCACCCTCTCATACAGGAAGTACCTCACATCCGCACCCCCTCATACAGGAAGTACCTCACCTCCGCACCCCCTCATACAGGAAGTACCTCACCTCCGCACCCCCTCATACAGGAAGTACCTCACCTCCGCACCCCCTCATACAGGAAGTGCCTCACCTCCGCACCTCCTCATACAGGAAGTGCCTCACCACCGCTCCCCTGCAGCCGAAGTGCATAGGTAATGACACGAGAACGTGCCTAAATGTGTTCGTGCCGCACCAGAACACGGCCGCCATCTTCCGCCTCACACCGGAGACCGCACAGGACCGTTTCACTCTTACTGCTGCTCAGGAGGGTCATAAGCGCTCCCATGCCCGCCTGTCCTATTGCTATTTCGTCTTCTTGTCCTGCTCGGTATCCCTAAAGGCTGCTTCATACTTTCCACATTCTGCGTCCGCGGGCAGCTGCGGGCTTGTACCGGTCGTGCGGACGAGCACGCGTTTCCACTCATACTACAGTTGAGGGTCCGCGTTCCACGCATTTCCCGATCCACACTCCATTCCAGTTGGTGGCGGTAATGCACCATAACATCGTTTGCCAACCGCCATAAAAATCAAGAATAAAAAGAAGCAGTAGCACGCGCATTAGGGGAAAAAATGGGATTTTCATCTCTCCCAAGCGTTTGCGCGATTTCTCGCCAGGAGTTCAACGCCATTTGGCCGTCTTTGTATTCTTTCAAAGCGAATTATATAAATGTGGGTAACGGCGGATCTCCTCACACAGCCTCTCTTCAAAACAAGCATCCATTTTGTTATTCGCGTGGTCACAGATTTTGGGCTGCGCGCGGACGCTCGCGGACATGGGCGGATGACGACATTTAGGTCACGCAGACCAAAGCGGACCCTCGCGGACACGGGGACGCGGAAAGTATGAAGCAGCCTTAAGAACAATGGCGTGCAGCTCTTGCAGTGACACAGTTTCACCACCAGAGGGACCAAAGCAGCTGCAGCCACTGAGCACGCCGGGGCCCGATTGGCTCCAGTTTTAATGGTTCCGCTCGGGAGGGGAGGAACTGGACAGGACACAGCGAGCCTTTTCACAGAGCTCAGCTCTGTATTGGTAACCGTCATCAAATGGTTTCATTTTAAATTGTAGAATGGTGTAAATGTTTTAGAAACCTTTTGGGAGGTTTTCTTCATTAAAAAACAAATAAATTAAATTTAATTCATCCTGTTGTTATTGGTCATATCCCTGCATTACATTGCATTTTATTTGGCAGACACTTTTATCCAAAGCAACGTGCAATAAGTGAATACTGGGGGGTTGATAAAACAAATTGAGAACACAGGTCAGATAAGGTGCAATTCTCATAAAGTCAGTTATCCATAGTCGCGAACATCAAGTTTACTTTGCACAGTGAGTATAGGCCAAGTCAGTAAAGTTATGGCAAGTCATAAACTAGAGGTGAGCTATGATTACAAGAGACATGTTAAAGAGCTACATCAAGACGAACATATAAGTTCAACACACAATTGCTAGATGAAGATACAAGTGCAACATGAAAGTGCTAGAAGAATCCAGATACAAACGATATGTGAGTGATTCTGGATTGGGGGTAAACCTGCGAAGAAGTAGTGTCAGAGTTGGCCAAGGGAGAGTCTGAAGAGATGTGTCTTCAGACCGTGGCATCCTCTTAGCCTGCCTCGTTCACAGTAGCACTCCCGGGGGAAAGTCAGCGATATTCGCTGCACTGGGCCCAGGAGTGTCCCCCTGCTGCACTGGGCCCAGGAGCGTCCCCCGGCTGCACTGGGCCCAGGAGCGTCCCCCAGCTGCAGTGGGCCCAGGAGCGTCCCGCGGCTGCAATGGCTGCTCCCATGTAGAGTCTTGTGCCATTGTTAGGCTGGTCTAACTAATCTCTCTCTGTCCGTCTCCGTACTTTCGAACAGCACGCTAAAGAGCGCATAAACAGAGAGTCTGACTGAGAACAAACGCCTGAGTCAGTCCAGACTGAGAGCTGTGAGCAGCCGTGCAGTGAGAGAGACTGAGTGTTTTACGAGCTGGTGAAAGCCTGCTCTTTCTCTACACTCCCTGATCTGCTCAGCCTGGCCTCAGTCCAACACCACACCTCCTGCTGCTGTGGGCTGAACCAGGAAGTCATTCCCACTCTCTCTGTCACACAGTTTCAGAGAAACGAAACTTAACTCTGTCTCTGTCAGTGTGAGCAGTAAAATGGCTGAGGTCGGTGTCTCAGTTGATCTGGACCAGCTGAGCAGTGCGGGTATTCTGGATCAGGACCAGTTGACTTGCCCAATCTGCCTGGGTCTACTTAAGAATCCAGTAGCTATTCCCTGTGGACACAGTTACTGTATGGGCTGTATTAAGGGCTACTGGGATCGGGATGATCATACTGGTGTCTACAGCTGTCCCCAGTGCAGACAGACCTTCACTCCAAGGCCTGTTCTGAACAAAAACAACATATTGGCTGAAGTGGTGGAGAAACTGAAGAAAACAAGACTACAAGCTGCTCCTCCTGCTCACTGTTACGCTGGACCTGGAGATGTGGCGTGTGATGTCTGCACTGGGAGAAAGTGCAAAGCTGTCAAGTCCTGCCTGGTGTGTCTGGCGTCTTACTGTGACACTCACCTCAAACTTCACAATGAACTCCACCCAGGAAACACACATAATGTCATCAATGCTACTGGACACCTGCAGGAGAATATCTGCTCTCATCATGACAAACTGCTGGAGGTTTACTGTCGTACCGATCAGCAGTGTATCTGTCTGCTGTGTGCAATGGATGAACACAGAGGCCATGATACAGTCTCAGCTGCAGCAGAAAGGACTGAGAAACAGGTAAGGACTGGAGCTCTTCACTGGCAGTTCTGATACTGGTTATAACACTGGAGAGGAACAGTTTAGAATTGAACTGATTGAAAATGTTTCAAAACACACTTCCAAAAAAATACATTATATATTTTTTATTACTAGTTTTTCTAATTTGCAGTTCAGTAGAAGTATCATACAGTAATTGCACTATAATTGCACTTTTTTAATTTGTTAACATGAACTGGGAACAGTGGACGTGCCATGTTTTGGGGAAAGAAACACCTGTTATGTAAAGTCTGTATGTTTTGTCACGTGTATATTACATGTTAAACCCTCCTGATTATGATGAGACGTGCTGGAGCCTGTAGGATGGCTGATTATCTACCTGTTTGAATGAACAAAAAATACAAAAGGAGACTGAGATTGATCTGTTCTCCTTTTCAAAAAAGATTCCCTGATCATGATTTAGTGCACACTTACAAGTAGCAAGCTGAAGACGTCAAATTGGTAATGTATCAAAAAACATCTCAAGTCTGAATGGTTTTTATAATGCTTGCCAGCTGCAGGACAATCTCAGATGCCTTTTGTATTTCTGTTATTTTTATTTTATTTTATTTTTTATTGTTTAAAAAAATATATTTTACAAATACAAACACATTGTACAATAAAATAATTTGGAAAATAATCTATCCTCAGAAGCAGCAGAGTAAATCCCAGCAGAGAATCCAGGAGAGAGAGAAGGAGCTGCAGGATCTGAGACAGGCTGTGCAGTCACTCAAGGTGGGTACTGACCAGAGGAGAAGACAACAGCTGGCTGCTGGAAGAGCCATTTCAGGGTTCAGTCAGGGCTCTCTTCCAGTCAGCCAGTGAGGAGCCCAGTGTTGGGCCACTTTCCAGCCCAATGGGGCTCAATCCCCCTGAGCCACACAGTGGGGAACAGGCTGTCTGGGGTCCCAGTAAGAGCTGAGTGAAAGGCCTCGTTAAAATGTACAGCCCTCCTCTCTCTGACCCTGTTTACACTGCGTTGCGTTTCGGTGATCTGAATACAAGTGGACATCGGCGTTCACACCTGTGTCTAACATGCATCTCCAAGGTGTCCAGCTGACCACTTGTGTTCAGATGTTGTTACTGCCTACGTCACTTCCACTAGAAGGTCAAAGGGCCCCGTGCACAGTTATTACGTCAGTCTGTCGCCAGACAAGCGCCATATTTGTTTCGCACGGGCTAGCTAAGAAAACAAAAATGTTTCAAGACCTAATATACATGTACGGGCTATTCCAGCTGTTGAGATTGGCAGGACAAAGTCCTTTGCGACTTGCGAAAGAGTGCAGGACAAGACGAAGACTGTCACCAAAAGAACCACCACGTCCTGCATTGATGACATATTTTCCTGTTGCGTCCTTGTTGGGGACGCATCAGGACGCATTAGCGTTTACACTACAAAAGATATGCGGTCAAATGCGTCCCAGACCACCCCAGCAAGTGGTTTGAGTGCTGTCCACTTGTGATCCGATCGCCCAAGACGCATTTTGAAACCAAGTGTAAACAGGATCTCTGTGTCTCCTAACAGCGCTCTGCGCAGGCAGCAGTGGAGGACAGCGAGAGGATCTTTACTGAGCTGATCCGCTCCATTGAGAGAAGGCGCTCTGAGGTGAAAGAGCTGATCAGAGATCAGGAGAAGGCTGAAGTGAGTTGGGCTGAAGGACTCCTGGAGCAACTGGAGCAGGAGATTGCTGAGCTGAGGAGGAGAGACGCTGAGCTGGAGCAGCTTTCACACACAGAGGATCACATCCATTTCCTCCAGGTAATGTCGCTGGCTCTCTGTCAGTCTGTGCTGTACATTTTACATACATGGTGAGGCGTTTTCCTCATTTACAAAGATTTGCTCCTGTCATCTGTAAAGGAATCTGCATTGAGACTGTTCTCTGTCTGTCTGTCTGTCTGTCTGTCTGCAGAACTGTCAGTCTCTCTGTGCCCCTCCTGGACCTGAAGACTTACCCAGCGTCACTGTCAGTCCACACATCTCTTTTGAGGCTGTGAGGAAATCTGTCTCTGAACTAAAAGAGCAACTGGAGAATATCTGCAGGGTGGAACTGGTCAAAATCTCTGAATCAGGTTGTTAAAAGACTTTTAATTAACTTTTTAAATAAAAATAAATTTTTTCAGTTTTTAATTCACTTAACTCAGCAAAAGGTATTGAAATTTTCCAATTTCCTCATCTATAAATGATGCCTCTCTCTCTCTCTTTCTCTCTCTCTCTCTGACACTCTCTTCAGTGAGAGGAGTCTATATGACAGAGTTCAGGACCAGGGAGGATTTCATACAACGTAAGTCTATTTTCACAGAAAAACACATATACATATGCACATACACTCACACAAACACACACACACACACACACACACACACAGAGACTCACACACACAGAATGGTCAGAATGTGATGGAAAAAATATTTATCATCTTAATTCCACGGAAGTGCTGCAATATACATTTTGATAATTGAATGCCACTAATCCTCATTCATATTTTCATCAAAAAAACTGAAGTATGAATGAACAAAAGAGTGAATGATCAACAAACCTGAGATAGACCCGTCCTCATATTAAATCTAAACCTTCTCCTCCATCAGATTCCTGTCAGCTCACACTGGACCCAAACACAGCGAATGAAGACCTTTGTCTGTCTGAGGGGAACAGAGAGGTGACCGGTGTGGAAGAGATCCAGTCATATTCCGATCATCCACAGAGATTTGACTACTGGCCCCAAGTGCTGTGCAGAGAGGGTCTGTCTGGACGCTGTTACTGGGAGGCTGAGTGGAGTGGGGATGACTATGTTTCTATAGCAGTCGCATATAAAGAGATCAACAGGAAAGGAGATGATAGGGATCGTGCCCTGGGGTGTAATGACGAATCCTGGAGTTTGGACTGCTCTCCCTCCAGTTACTCTTTCTGGCACAGTAATGTGAGCACTAAAATCCCTGTTCCCCCTTCCCCCAGAGTAGGAGTGTACCTGGATCACAGGGCAGGAACTCTGTCCTTTTACAGCGTCTCTGACACAATGACCCTCCTGCACAGAGTCCAGACCACATTCACTCAGCCCCTCTATCCTGCGTTTGGGGTAGATGTTGGATCTTCTGTAAATCTGTGTGATCTGGGATGAGGGAGATTAGCTGTAATCAGAGTGAGAGAAAAAATACTGCAGTGAGGAAGAAATATGTAAATAAAATGACGAATACATAAATTAAATATAAATGTTTGTGTATTTTTAAAACTTTTGTGTATTTTGGGAAGAAGGATAGAGTTATCGTGAGAAGAAAAATCTGATGAGATTGAAAAGAAAATATTTGAAGTATAAAAATACAACTGACCGGAGGGGTCATCCCCAGCATATATATACACTACATGGACGAAAGTATGTAGACACCCAAACATCACATTCATATGTGATTTCTGAACAAACCATGGACATTAATTATGGAGTTGGACCCCCCCCCCCCCCCCCCCCATCCCCTTCGCTGCTGTAACCGCCTACACTCTTCTGGGACAGGGACGGCTGTGTAGAGAGAGTCTCTCTGGACGCTGTTACTGGGTGTCATGGTTCTGTTTTACTGTTTCTGTTTTTTCCCTGTTGGGCCGCCTTCTGTTTTGTGTCCTGCTCGTTCCCCGGGTAATTGTATTATTGTTTTCCATTATTGTCTCGTTATTCTATCATTGTTCTCACCCGTGTCTTGTTATCCCCTCCTTTTTTGGTTTGATTGTTCTTTGAGTTCACCTGTGTCTTGTTACCCCTGTCTATTTAAGTTCTTTGTCCGCTTGACGCAGGTGCTGGTTCCTTGTGTTTGTTTCTGACCATATGTACCTACTCTTGGGGGCGACATAGCTCAGGAGGTAAGACCGATTGTCCAGCAGTCGGAGGGTTGCCGGTTCAAACCCCGCCCTGGGCGTGTCGAAGTGTCCTTGAGCAAGACACCTAACCCCTAACTGCTCTGGCGAATGAGAGGCATCAATTGTAAAGCGCTTTGGATAAAAGCGCTATATAAATGCAGTCCATTTACCATTTACCTTGTACTCTGCCTGCCTGTGTTCTGCCCTGCCTCTTGTTTTCTTGGTATTTTTGGAGTTTGTGTTTTTGCCCATCGTGGCCTTTTCTGTTCCCTGTTTGTGTTTGCCCTTTTGTTAGTAAAGTCTTTGTTAATTTTCCCTTTTGAGTTTGTCTTCCTTACTCTGCGCCTGGGTCCTAACCCCCGTACCGTGACGCTGGGAGGCTGAGTGAAGAGGGAAAGGGGTTTCTTTAGCAGTCTTACATAAAGAGATCAGCAGGAAAGGAGAGGGTGTTGACTGTGGGACTCTGGGAAGTAATAACAAGTCCTGGAGTTGTGCTGCTCTCCCTCTGGTTGGTTTGGGTTGCGTTTCTGACAGTAATGAGAGCATTGCGTCTCTAACCCAATGACCCTCCTGCACAGAGTCCAGACCACATTCACTCAGCCCCTCTGTCCTGGGTTTTGGGTGGGATCCAGATCTTCCTTGTTTTTATGCTTTCAGGGCTAGAACTGATGACACCCCCAGACACACACAGTAAGCGCCTTGTCACTGTTCACCTAAAATGTGAATAGAAAAGTTGAGCAGGTGTACATTTAATAAGTAAAACTATACTATACTCAAAAATATTATGCTGCAACCTGACCTTTGTTTAATTACACAGTAACACGCATTGGCAGCAAATCAAGGCCACACTTATCAGAAAAAAGAATTGCTTGTTTGTGAAAGCCCTGTGTCACATCGGATGGATGGAACACGTTTCTCAGGAAATCTGCCATGCTGCCCTCTGGTGGACTCGGGGATTAATTCATTTAATTGTGGAGAGAACGCTTTTACCACTGCGCATGCATGCAGTGATTAATTCTGTGATTGTGATATTCTATGTTATTATTATTATTATTATTATTATTATTATTATTATTATTATTATTATTATTATTATTTCATATGATATTAAGTTAGCGGAGGCTAAAACTCCGTTCCTGTTGATCGCGACTGCCCTGCTGATTTTTGAATAACTGAGTAATGAGTATAGTGATGTCTTTTCCCTATTGGGATGGCTAACAAAGCTGAGCATTCCACCTGTTTTTAAAAATTTTACGTAACACAATCAGGCTTCTTATTGTGGTGTACCATTCTGACCTGAATGGGACTCAAACTCGTAACCTCCTCCATTTACGTAGGCGAATGCTTTATCCATTAGGTGGCTGGATCTTTTCATAGAAACAACAACAACAACAATTACAAGAACAACACAAGCGATGATTTTTCCACAGTATTTATTTTAAAAATGCGTTTTGCACATCGGTCATTTAATTTGTAATACACAGTGTTAACCGAAGCAATGTTTTGGGACAGGCAGCCTGTTATTGTTGTTACAGGGCAAGATATTGCATTAATAAAATAAAATAAAATAAAAAAGATTCAATCAACCGGCCACCTAACAGCTATGGAAAGCTAGCATTTCTCATGGAAAATAAACATATAATGGAACTTTACAAAATTCACAGCTGTAACAGTCTATGAACCAACTGCCGAAAGCCTAAAATACTGGTTTCTTCTTCTTCTTCTTCTTTTTATTATTATTATTGTTATTATTATTAGCTACATTTAGCAAGCAGCAGGATTAGGTTGATCAGCACAGTTACGCTTATTAACAATTGCGTGTTAACTCTTAACCTTTTACAGTTTAATGCAGTTCTAAATGTATAATTAAGTAGCACCATTCTAACGCAAACATCCTTACAGGTTACATACGATTTTAAAACATTGCATAACACCGCAATGTTTAATCCTCCTCTATGAAAGTAGCCTACACAAAGAATTTAATTTTTTGTTTTCTTTGAATATACGTCAGGATATCATACGAGCCTACGAATGTACAATAAGAAGATATTTGACTAGCCTAAAGTAAAACCCAAGATTAACATAAAGATAATTCCTCGTTTAAGCCTTAAGGACTAGTAGCCTACCCATGACAAACAGTCACCAAGCCGCTTTTTGTAGTTGCATTTCAGCGCACACAAAGGGAAAAATGTACTTTTTGGAAACCAGCACGACAAGCATGTGAAGCGCCTCCTTAACATGGTTGGAAAAACAAAATAAGTCTTTGTGTTAAAAACTAAAGGTTCGTGGAGGGTGGTTACCATTATCCCTCCCTCCGTCACTGTGGCTGTTGTTATAGGCTACTGGCCCATTCAAACGGGGTTCTGGCCAACGTAAGTGGACAAAGAAATTTGCGTCGTTGACAGAAGTAGCCACACATAAACACTATACAGACAGTGTGTCCAAGCAGTTTTGTACATGATCGATGCAAATCACGACCTTTTTTCTCTTCAAGCAGCAATACGTGCAGGGTTCAGTGGCGACAAAATCTTAAATGTAGAATAGGCTACTCGAATAGGCTACCGTCCCGGTAATAATGTTGAATTTTTATTGTTCAATAAGTGATTTTTAAATTTAAAATATGTTATTTCAATTAGTAAATAGTTGTTACTTAATTGTTTGAATTGTTTGTGCTGTTTTAATACATTGAGCCATGCGAGTGAGAGTTAAGCCTGCTGTTGCGGCGATATGTTTCGCCGGTGGCTTGTGGTTGGCAGAGCCTTCGCAGAATCATCTTCAGGTGCGACCTGAACTTAATGCCAACAAAGACGTAAAAGACGGGGTTCAGGCAACAATGAGAGAAGGCGATCATACGACAGACGTAGAATCCATAATCCAGTCCGGTACTGATTTCGCACTGGGTGAACGGGTACACCGACAAATCGGTCATTGACCTTAGAAATATCACGGTATTGTACGGCGCCCATCCCACGAAAAACACCACCACGATGGTGAAGATGAGCTTCACGGTTCTGTGCCGCGAGTGCGATCTCGAGCGAAGGATTGTAGATAGAATGTTGCCGTAACAGAAAGCGATAACTGAAAACGCCAGCACGAAAACGACGTTCTGCTGGAAAGCTGAAGCCGTTTTCCACTTTATGTCGTCGTAAGTGCAGTACAGTACACTGGGGTCGTGGGGATCTTTCAGGACCTTGGTGTAGAGGAGGGATGGGATCGCCGCGGAGAAACTCACCATCCAAATTATGGTGGAGGCGATGATGCCATAGCAACACTTACTAGTTCCGAAGTCAGCCAGCGGATGGACCACGGCCAGGTAGCGGTGGATAGTCATCATCGTTAGGAAAACGATGCTGCTGTAATAGCCGGCATAGAAGACAAAATTAACCGCTTTGCAGGCTTCTTCTCCAAGCGTCCACCCCCACAGGTGATCGTACGCCCAGAACGGAAGTCCGAACGTGAACACCAAGTCCGAGAGCGCCAGGTTTAGAATGAACGTATTTGTGAGCGATCGAAGGGTTTCGTACAGCACCAAGATAGCAAGGACTAAGACGTTGCCCACGAGACTCAGCGCGATCACAGCGGAGAAGAACATCGGGGTCGCGATGGATCCAAATCTCACAACGTCTGTTTTATTGCAGATTTCGTTGTCATAATCGTCAGAATAGTAATATTCCTGTTCACTGTCGATTTGTCCTGTCATTTCTTTAACGTTTCTGTTGGGAAAACACACACACATAACCAACACATTAATGAAATAAGAAGGATACGCCACGTTAAAAAGGTTTGGGATATTTAAAGACTCGTTGGCATGCTTTCTATTTTATTTAAAGCGATTTCTAACAATAGGCTACTCCGTAAGCCTATGACAAACTGACCAAACTATACAGTGGACAGTAGAGACTCAATGGAAACCATAACTGCAGACATTTAGGCTACTATACAGATATGCCGGTCGCTAATAAAGGCATATACATCAGGTAGGCTATGGAAGGGCCCTACGTTGTTCCTTTTCATCACAGGGTGGTATATTGCCGTTGTTCCTACCTTAGCAACCTACGATGTCCGCCTGCTTGGATCGTACTGGCAGATATGGGCAAAGACGTTCTCTCTTCTTAACTATTAAAAGTGAAACAGGTGGAGTGTTGTTTAGGTGAGGTTTCGCTTCCTCTCGTGCTGAAAGAGGAATCGGATCGAGATCACAGGAAAGGGCAGAAGATGCCTCATTAAATAAACAAATAAACGTATGCTATAACTTTAGTTTTTTTTCCCTTATTGAGGGATGACAGGTGTGCCAACTTGGTGGGGCCACATACCCATACAGCACTGACAGTTTGTGGCACTTTTCAGGGTTTACTACAGAAATAACCACAATGACCACAGACTCTCAGCCCTTAAAAACATTCATTTCTGTACCTTCTGTACCCCATTTTAACAGTCATCATTTCTAAACAAAATCACACCTCCACGCAATAAAGCCCCCCAACTTATGGAATTTTGTATTTTTTCATCAATATTCTTCTTCTTCTTCCTCCATCATCATCATTAGCTCCAGGCCCACAAAGAATATGTTGCCCCATTGGATATTTTGGTACATTAGCCAATTAAAACACCAGATACACTCGCAAAATGGAAATAGATAGAAGTGTGCACGTTTAAAACAACAAAACTTTGTAGTTTTCCCCAGAACTGCAATGCTCCTTGCCAAACTTGCCAAAACATGTTTTTAAAATCACATGCTTTGAAGTTCATGGATCTAATAGAATTTAAGACTGCACAAATAATGTACAAAGCAAGAAATAATTTACTTCCTGGCAACATACAAAAAATGTTCTCAGACAGAGAGGGGGGTTATAACTTAAGAGGAAAGTTTAATCTAAAAAAACATTGTGTTTGTACTACTCTGAAGAGTACGTGCATTTAAATTTGTGGGGTGAATTTGTGGAATGGTCTAGATGTTGAACTCAAGCAAGGTATAAATATAAACCAGTTCAAGAAGATGTACAAAAAAATTAGTTTTGAGAGGTACAGGGATGTGGAATGAGGAAGGAGCCTTGTTTCTCTCAGGACTGAGACTCTCCTTGTTAATGATGTTTTTGTTCTTGTTGTTTTTTTTCTATGTGATTGCTGGGACATGCTGGATGGGCACCTGCACGATGATTATGTATGTGTAAATTTGATAAACATTAAGGTAATTATTTAAGTTATATTTGATAAAAACTAAGGTAAATATTTAAGTTGTATATGGTGGACTTGAAGGTAATTATTTATGTGTATATATGATAAACATGAAGTTCACCATTTAAGTTATAGAAAAGGGGTGGGACCATATAAGTGTATACTTCTTCCTACTCCTTTTCGGACATGTAATATTTATTTTGTTTATGGAAAATTTGCTTTACATGTTTACTGTTCATTTTATCGGTCATTATTTTTTTGTATGTGATTGTTTTCTTACATATTATCTGTTACATGTTCGAAATAAATCTATTCAATTCGAATTCTGTTTTGGTCGAATGATGTCTATTGCAAAGTTTCTGTCAACCGTGCAATCCCTGTGAGCACAAACCCGAATATAAACGGGATCTAGATCGTCTAGAGGGGTGGAAATTTAGGTTGACATAATGTTTTGACATAAACGGAAAAGGTTATCTCAATTTAGCCATACTTTAGCTCAGGCTTTACGCAGGTATAACCTGGCAGTGCCTTCGTCGGCTAGAAATCGTCGGCTACATTCCAACCAAATGTAGCCGATTTTTCACCGAACGTCTATGGTACATATAGCTTACAGTTTAAATATGGAAAAAAATTGCATCACTGCATAATAAAATAGGATATACATCTAAAATGCACGCCTTGCGGATTTAATACTATGGCTAAACTTGTTGGTCGGATCAGATCTCAGCACTGTCCTATTTCAGAACCTCGGATTGACAGCTGCACGGCGAAAAAATAGTCATATGACTCCTGTGTTTACTTTGCAACATCTTGCAACCAAACTAGTCTATGCCTGTTTTTCTCCGAGTACTTGTACGCCAGTGACAGATCCTGGAGCAGATTACCTTGTCCTCATACAAATAACAAAAGGGAATCTTAAAAAGACAACAACTGATCCAGAGCCTGCGGTGGAGGAAGACTCCAGACATTTTTTAAACAGCTCCGAAGCGGATAATTCCCCAGTTCCGAAAGTCAATTGGGTGAACAGCTGTCACTCGTAGTGTTTAACGCCCCCTTTCGCAACAAGTTAGTGTGTGATTGTAAACTACCTCAACTACCCAGGATCACCCATTTTTAAGTATGTCCAAAGTTTATTTTCTGTGTTTTCAGACTGTTGTCTGGTTGCGTTCCTCTGTGTATTGTGTTGGCATGTGTCGTCATTTAATGTTTACGAGCAATTGCACGTTTTTCCTTACATTCAAGAAACTGGTCTGTTGGGCATGTCACAATTGTTCTTGAAGTGACTTTTGTGCTACTCCTTCAAAATGTGCATACTTGAATTGCTCTGTTAAATTGTGTGAATCGTGTATTTAAATTAGATCGGTAAATTAAAATGAAACCATTCTTTAATGTAGCCTAGGCTATGTTTGCAAGCCTATTGTGAAATGGGAGTTAGCTAGCGCTGCGTTACTTGAGTAATGGATAGTTAGCGGTTGGTTCCTAAATAGAAGATAAGAGCACTAAATAATGAACTATACGTAAGTGACATTTTAAATGGGTTGGTAGCTAATCAACTTCGGCAGCAAGCATTCTCAGTTTTAAGGTGTAACGTCTGGTTAGTTTGTTATTTTACGTATGAACTTCCCATAAGAACACGGCGAGTGGGCTGGCTAGGCTACTTCAGCCAGGGAGACACCGCTCTCAATCCAGGGAAGTTTGACCTAAACTAAATGCTGATGTTGACTACCAGTGTGCGAATCTGTGCAGGCAAATTCGGCGAAACTGATTCGTGGTTAGTTATTTCTCTACCAACATCCCCATTCCCTGGTAACCACGTTTCACAACTCCACTGGTGCCGCTTTATTTTGTGGTCGGACAAGTGTGTGTCGCTGTGTTCAATCAAGTTGAGGAACAGATATCGACATTGACGCACGAGATGGTTGACTTCACGGGCGGACTGGGAGTGGGGGGTGTGCAGGGGCAGGGGGTAGCAGAAGGAGGTATATTTCAACCGCCTGGTTAAGCTGCTACAGGAGTCTGCCACCCTGAACCTGGTTCTGCTGCTTTTTTGTTTTCACTTTAAAACCAGACGCACAGAACAGAACAGAATCATTGAATTCAGAAGCAACTAACACTATTTCTCACTTTAATTATAGACGCCCTGGGTTAGTCTTTAAAATAACTGTTATAGTTATTATAGTTGTTACTGATTAATTTGCCTGTGGTAAAGGCCAGTTACTTTTGGGGAAAAGGGTAGGTACTTTGGAATTGGGTGAGTCGTTACTATTGTTTCAAGGTATGGAGTCATAGGCTATATAAACCCAAGCCACCAAAAAGAGCAAATTTTGGAATGGGCTCCCTTAATATGAAATTATCTCAGTAATTGTGAGACCAAATTTACTGCTCTGGTTTCTTACAGTGTCTAAGGAAACATTACTGTTTTTGTGCGTCTGTCTCAATCGTTTATTTTATTTGTGATGTTTTGTGAAGTTTTGAAGTTAAAAAAAAAAAAAAAAACCTCACAAGTCAGCACACTGACAGCAATCGTAGAACGAACCGGCTTCCTGCAAATCCTGCGTAGTTTTGCTTCAGGTTTCTCAGAGGCTCAAATGGGGAATAAGTGATCAAAACTGTATTATTTTACTTTCGGAGCTGCAAATCATCCAAACCATGAAAAACAGCCCCAGCCTCTCTCTCTCTCTCTCTCTCCCACTCCCTCTCCCTCTCTCAATTTCAATTTCAATTGCTTTATTGGCATGAAATACAAACGTACTTATTGCCAAAGCATACATATATAATAGGTAAAATAATAATAATATTAAAATAATAATGGTAAATATAACAATATATACAAATAACAACAACAACAGCAACAGAAGTAAATCAATAAATATGTACAAAGTTTATATGGGGTGGGTGTTATTTGTGGGTGTTATCTCTCTCTCTCTAATGCAGTGTGTGTGTCTCTCTCTCTAATGCAGTGTGTGTGCGTATGTGTCTCTCCCTCTCTCTCTCTCTCTCGCTCACTCTCTAATGCAGTGTGTGTGTCTCTCTCTCTCTCTAATGCAGTGTGTGTGCGTAAGTGTCTCTCCCTCTCTCTCTCTCTCTCTCTAATGCAGTGTGTGTGTGTGATTCTCTGACTCAGCACAGTCTGTGTCCCCCGGGCGAGACCCCTGCTTCCGGTGGCTGAGCCGCACCATGGCTGCTGGAGAGGGCCAGCTACAGAGGATTATCAGAGATCTGCAGGGTACGCCACGCCATTGTGTGTGTGTGTGTGTGTGTGTGTGTGTGAGAAAGAGAGAGACCGAGAGAGAGAGAGAACGAAATGGAGCATGCACATGTGAGCAAGAGAGAGAAAAAATAGGGGGACAGAGAAGGAAGAAAGGAAGAGAGAGAAAGAGATAAGAGAGGGAGAAAGAAAGTGAATGGCAGTGAGATATAGATAGAGAGAGAGAAAGAGGAGGGAGTGGAGTGGCTTGGATGCGACCCTGACTCTTGGATCCACGGTTTTTGGAGGGCGACGGCAGGCTTCAGTAGGGGTGCTTCTCTCCGGTGGGGGAAGGGGGGGTTGTGAGGGAGGAGGGCGGGGGGGGGGGCGGGAGTGGAGAGGCCCCGGGGCCTGGGAGCCCAGAGTAGAGCAGATATGCAGAGGGAGGGGTACAGCCTGCCCCTCTCACTGCCCCAGCCGTCCCGCATGGCCTTCCTGTTCCTGCGCCAGCTGAAAGGTATGTGCCTTACAGAGCCCTTAACGCCTTAGACCAGGCCTTACAGAGCCCTTAAGGGCCTTAGACCAGGCCTTACAGAGCCCTTAACGCCTTAGACCAGGCCTTACAGAGCCCTTAAGGGCCTTAGCCCAGGCCTTACAGAGCCCTTAAGGGCCTTAGACCAGGCCTTACAGAGCCCTTAAGGGCCTTAGACCAGGCCTTACAGAGCCCTTAACGCCTTAGACCAGGCCTTACAGAGCCCTTAACGCCTTAGACCAGGCCTTACAGAGCCCTTAACGCCTTAGACCAGGCCTTACAGAGCCCTTAAGGGCCTTAGACCAGGCCTTACAGAGCCCTTAAGGGCCTTAGAGAGAGAGAGAGAAAGAGAGAGACAGTCAGACAAACAGACTGACAGGGAGCTGATAGGTGCTCTCTCCTGTTCTGATGGAGCTCATTGGTCACTCTCTCCTGTTCTGATGGAGCTCATTGGTCACTCTCTCCTGTTGTGATGGAGCTCATTGGTCACTCTCTCCTGTTCTGATGGAGCTGATTGGTCACTCTCTCCTGTTCTGATGGAGCTGATTGGTCACTCTCTCCTGTTCTGATGGAGCTGATTGGTCACTCTCTCCTGTTCTGATGGAGCTCATTGGTCACTCTCTCCTGTTCTGATGGAGCTCATTGGTCACTCTCTCCTGTTCTTGTCCAAATGCAGATGCCGTGGCGGAGCTTTCTAAGGAATACAGAGAGAGCGGGGAGCCCATCACCGATGACAGCTCCAACCTGCACAAGTTCTCCTACAAACTGGAGTACCTGCTGCAGGTGAGCAAGCCCCCCCGCAATCTCGAGTACCTGCAGCAGGGGTTCAACCTGCACTTTCCACTGTGCTCACGGTCCTCAGTGAATGCGTCTCTATGGGCCGTTTGGCTGTGCGGTGTATAATCCCTTCACTTGGGTGGCGATGGCAGCCATTTTGTTTCAGAAGGCTCTGCACATGTCACATGCTGGTTCATATTGGTGCTGAGTGAGCACTTACGTTTGTACCTGCTGGTGTGTTTAAGGCAGAGGTGAACAGCCCTGTTCCTGGGGATCTGTCGCCCTGTATGTTTTCACTCTAACTATAACGAAGCACACCTCATTCAACAGCTAGAGATCTCCTTGAGCTGCGAATGAGTAGAATCAGGTGTTCCAAATTAAGGTCGATATGAAGACTTACAGGATGGTAGTTCTCCAGGAACAGGGTTGGCTACCATGGACCTACACCATAATGCTAAAAACCAAATAAGGTACATCAATACATAAACCTGCAACATAACTCTATGAGCTATAGTAGGTACATCAGTGCATGAACCTACACCAGTGGTAACCAGTCTGTTCCTGGAGATCTACCATCCTGTGAGTTTTCGCTCCAACCCTCACAAAGCTCACCTCATTCAACAGCTAGACATTTTTTTGAGTATCTCTCATGCCTTAATGGCCAGTTTCGCCAGTTTCCTCAACTAAATTCAGTTTTAAATGGGGATTCTCCTTACCAAATTCATTTTAGTCCAAGCATAATCGTTTTTTTTAAAATGGCAGTTATTATTTCAATGATATATGAAATGTAGAAGTTTATCCTCAGGGGACGGTGTGTCTTATTTTCTTTTTTTTGCCATTAAACACCTAATTGAAATGGTAAACAAACCAACTTTATTAGGACCTGTTTGGATTAGTTTGTAACATGACTAGTTAAAGCTGTAAGAGGCTGTGTTTGTCCTTTAGTTTGATCAGAAAGAGAAGACCACCTTTCTGGGCACACGCAAGGACTACTGGGACTACTTCAGCGACTGCCTGGCTAAGATAAAGGGAGCCAACGACGGGATCCGCTTTGTCAAGTCAATCCCTGAGGTACAGCACGCACACACACTCTCACACACGTGCACACACACATACACACGCACACACACACTTACACACACTCTCACACACGCACACACACACACACACACACACACACACACTTACGTGCACTCATGCACACACACAAACACTTGCATGCACCTGCACCACACAAACATGCACACACATACACACCACACCCACACATAACCCATATGGGCATATATAAAGGTCAGTAAAAATCTTAAAATGTGGAAAAACTGAAATGAAACTGAAGTACAGGAGGAGAAAAAAGAACTGATACACAGTCAGAAAGTGTTAGTAAAGATATGGTGTTAAATGAGACCAGAATATGACCAGCCAAAGAAAGTGAAAAACAGTGTGGGCAGGTTAAACGGGAAACATAAAGAAGCCTCTTTCAGTGGATTTACAGACTGGCTGCAATCGGGGGTCTCCTGAGCTGGCTGGCTGTGATTGGGTGGCTCCGGAGCTGGCTGGCTGTGATTGGGTGTCTCCTGAGCTGACTGGCTGTGATTGGGTGGCTCCTGAGCTGGCTGGCTGTGATTGGGTGGCTCCTGAGCTGACTGGCTGTGATTGGGGGTCTCCTGAGCTGGCTGGCTGTGATTGGGTGGCTCCTGAGCTGACTGGCTGTGATTGGGTGGCTCCTGAGCTGCCTGGCTGTGATTGGGTGGCTCCTGAGCTGACTGGCTGTGATTGGGTGGCTCCTGAGCAATGTGGCTGTGATTGGGTGTCTCCTGAGCTGACTGGCTGTGATTGGTTGTCTTCTGTACTGACTGGCTGTGATTGGTTGTCTCCTGTACTGACTGGCTGTGATTGGTTGTCTCCTGTACTGACTGGCTGTGATTGGTTGTCTCCTGTACTGACTGGCTGTGATTGGTTGTCTCCTGTACTGACTGGCTGTGATTGGGTGTCTCCTGATACGTACTCCAAACAGATTTGTAGGCTTTGGTGTGACCCATTATCCAGAAGACGAAGGCCTGGAGAAATGCCCCTTTTCCCCTTTTTTACCCACCTCTCACAGTAGTGGGTGGAGGCCAGGGTAGAGTATCCCAGCAGGCACTGCGGTCCTCCGGGATCAGGGTAGATTATCCCAGCAGGCACTGCGGCCCCCCGGGGCCAGGGTAGAGAGGCCTGGTTGAAGTGGACTGCGCTGTGCTCTTTAACCCCTTCCTCCCTGTCCTGCGTTCAGCTGAAGACGTCCCTGGGCAAAGGCCGAGCCTTCATCCGCTACTCCCTGGTGCACCAGCGGCTGGCCGACACCCTGCAGCAGTGCCTCATCAACCACCGCGTCACCAGGTCAGTCAGCGGGGCTGCGGGCTCCAGTCCGGGGTCCAGCCGCCGTTCAGGGGGCCGTGGTGCCTGATTGGGTTGGATCGGGAGGAGGAGGGGAGGAGCTGAGAGAGGAGGTCCCGACCTGACCTGTGTTCAGCTAGGCGAGCCTTTCGGGCGAACTGCCCTTGCTGCAGCCGACGTGGAACCATTCCAAATCGATGTTTTTTTTTTGTTTTGTTTGCTATTCGTATTGACTCAGTTAAGATGGGTATGCAAATGAGTCATTTTTAAACAGTGATTACCCACATGTTGTTTTTCAAAGTAAGGGAGCGTGCGCTGAACGTTGTATTCATTCAAATGCAGCGTCACAGTGGAATGACCGTTTTGTTGTGGCTTTGGTTTTGGTTTGGTTTTTATTTTTTCAAAGTGTCATGCACCAAAAGGTGCCCAGCCCACATGGGTTTACAAGACACTACAAAAATAACAAACAAGAGCAATAGCATAGCATAATGACAGTGAAATAGCAAATGTCATATAATAATGTGGCATTAGCAATAAATGTTCTGTGAAGGTTTGGCTCCTGCCATAAAAAAAAGCTTCATTGGATGAACCTAAAATTGAACTTTACCTATTTTATTTTACCTATATATTTTTTTAGGTTTTCTCCATTGAACATTTTTCTCAAGTAAAAATTTTATGTTTATTATACTGAAACTTTTTTTTTCTCAGTGTTTTATTTTGCCGATTTGAAGCCTCTTTTAATAGAGCACTCATCTTAAATGTAAATGGCATTGATGAATTGGGCTTAGTTATAATGGTTACATTTTGAAAAGTTAAAAATAAATGGCATTTGCCGACAGCATATAACCTGTGGAGAAATGGTTTGAGCTCTCAGGGTAAGAGCTAGAACAGTTTATAAAAATCATCAGGGGGTCAGATGGAAGGGGATTTTTTTTTAAAGAGTGTTCTTATGAAGTAAATTCACAGTAATTTCAGAGGAAGGTGTTCTTCTTAAATTCCTTTAAATCTGATTTCTGTTCCTTTGCCTAGTTTTGCTTCATTGATTGTGTTTCCTGTTTCTCCTGTTCTACAGAAAACCATTGTTTGTCTCTGGGATGTTTGTCGCCGTGTGTGTGTGTGTGTGTGTGTGTGTGTGTGCATACATGCATGCGTGGGTGTGTGTGTGTGTCCGTGTACGTGTGTGTGTGTGTGTGTATGCGCACATACATGCATGTGTGTGTGTGTGTGCGCGTGTGTGTGTGTGCATGTGTGTGGTTGTGTGTGTGTGTGTGCGTGTGTGTGGTTGTGTGTGTGTGTGTGCGCGTGTGCGTGTGTGTGTGTGTGTGTGAGTGTGCGTGTGCATGTGTGTGTGTGTGTGTGGGCACTCAGTAATGTCCCTGTGTCTCCCGCTGTCTGCAGTGACTGGTATTACGCTCGCAGTCCCCTCCTCAAACCTCACCTGAGCGTTGACATCATCAGTCACCTTTACGAGCTTAACGAGGTCCAGTTCGATGTTGCGTCCAGAGGCCACGACCTGGACTCCGCCTGGCCAACTTTCGCCAGGTACAGCTGTGTGCTGTGTACAGTATGTGTGGTGTGTTGAGCTCAGTGAGTAGGCAGGCTGGGGTTTTTGTGTTAGTGATGTGTTGTGTATGGAGTGTGATGTCCGTGATGTGTTGTGTATGTGTGGTGTGTTGAGCTCAGTGAGTAGACAGGCTGGGGTTTTTGTGTTAGTGATGTGTTGTGTTGTGTATGGAGTGTGATGTCCGTGATGTGTTGTGTATGTATGGTGTGCTGAGCTCAGTGAGCAGGCAGGCTGGGGTTTTTGTGTTAGTGGTGTGTTGTGTTGTGTATGGAGTGTGATGTCCGTGATGTGTTGTGTATGTGTGGTGTGTTGAGCTCAGTGAGCAGGCAGGCTGGGGTTTTTGTGTTAGTGATGTGTTGTGTTGTGTATGGAGTGTGATGTCCGTGATGTGTTGTGTATGTATGGTGTGCTGAGCTCAGTGAGCAGGCAGGCTGGGGTTTTTGTGTTAGTGATGTGTTGTGTATGTATGGAGTGTGATGTCCGTGATGTGTTGTGTTGTGTATGGAGTGTGATGTCCGTGATGTGTTGTGTTGTGTATGGAGTGTGATGTCCGTGATGTGTTGTGTTGTGTATGGAGTGTGATGTCCGTGATGTGTTGTGTTGTGTATGGAGTGTGATGTCCGTGATGTGTTGTGTATGGAGTGTGATGTCCGTGATGTGTTGTGTATGTGTGGTGTGTTGAGCTCAGTGAATAGACAGGCTGGGGTTTTTGTGTTAGTGATGTGTTGTGTTGTGTATGGAGTGTGATGTCCGTGATGTGTTGTGTATGTATGGTGTGCTGAGCTCAGTGAGCAGACAGGCTGGGCTGGAGGACGTCTCTGGGTTGGTGTGAGCGTGTCGTGTGTCACAGGAGGACTCTGGGGTCAGGCTCACCTGGTCACCAATGGAAACCGCCCAGCCGCAGCTCTAGCATCAACAGCCTGGCCAGCACCTTCTCACAGGTAACCTGCCCCATCTCCTGCGGGTTTGAATCCTCAAACGTGGCATGGCCATTGGATCCTTACCCGAGGAAAGTTAGTGTGAAATGTGCAATGGGTTAAATGCAATGCATTAATGAATCATAAATGATGATGAGTGTGCACTACTGTAGAACAGTAATGAAGATATAAGTTTCTGCACATGTTGATAGAAGATTACATGACAGTGCTACAGCAGGAAACATCAATTTATTACACGCTTCCAGAATTAACAGTAATGATACCATGTAAAATAAAATACAATAACTTGCTTTATGTGTGTGCCTTTAGTTTGTATGAAATACAAGGAAAGTACAGTGGACAATTTTGTGAGGAAGCACCACAGCTGGAAAACCAGCAGTAGAGATTGCATATAAAACTGATAAAATAAACAAGTTATAAACTCTTCATGAAGTTTGTCATTTTTTGTTTCAAATAATTATTTATTATTATTTTCCAGAGAAGTGTCTCTACTTTCTGACCTGTACGTATAGTCCCTTAAAGTTTCATGCGAAGAGTTGGCTTTTATTTTGACCTCAATGGCAGACCAGTCTCTCTGTAAAGGCCACTGTGTACATACTGCAGTTTCATGCGAAGAGTTGGCTTTTATTTTGACCTCAATGGCAGACCAGTCTCTCTGTAAAGGCCACTGTGTACATACTGCATGCCAGGGGCATAGAACGTACGCCATTTTAAGAATCTGGAGATGTGCTAACCATGCTGTTATTGCAGATCACTCTGAACTGGGGTAGGGCGAGTCATGTCATTTACAAAATCATTTTTGAAGCTGCGCTGGAGAGCAATTACTCGTCACGGGGAGTAGTTCAGCTACAGCTCAGCAACCAATCAGAGGTCTCAGACGCACCAGCAGAAATGTCTTGTGTTATTTCTGTCCTTTCTTCTTGCAATGATGTCTTTACTCTCCCCTCTCTCTCTCTATTTCTCTGACTCTCTCCCTCCCTCTCTCTCTCACTCTCTCCCTCCCTCCCCCCTCTCTCCCTCCCCCCCATCTCTCTCTCTCCTGGCTCTCTCTCTCTCCTGGCTCCCTCTCTCTCTCTGTCTCTCTCTCCCTCTCCCTCTCTCTCCCCCCTCTCTCCCTCCCTCTCCCTCTCTCTCTCTCTCTCTCTCTCTCTCTCTCTCTCTCTCTCAGGCTCAGGAGTTCCCCTGCAGTCCGGACTTTGGGCTGTTGGACGAGTCCAGTGAGCTGTGCGAGCCAGCGGACGCTAACGCTAGCGGCGGGGGCGGGGCCGGGGCGGTGGAGGCGCTGCGGCTGGAGCTGGACCAGGCGGAGCTGCAGCAGCGGGAGCTCCTGGAGCGCCTGCAGCAGATGGGCGGGGAGGGGGCGGAGCTTCGCCGGGTGACGGAGCAGCTCCAGGCCCAGCTCGACGCCTCGCTGGCCTCCCAGGAGGCCGAGCGGCGGGACTCCGCCCGCCAGCGGCAGCAGCTGGAGGAGCGGGCGGAGTCACAGGCTCGGGAGGCGGAGTCTCTGAGGGCGGAGTCCCGGGCCAAGGAGGCGGAGTCTCGCGACCTGCGGGCCAAGCTGGAGGGGGCGGAGCAGAGGAACAGCGAGCTCCTGTCCCGCCTCCAGGGGGAGCTCTCCGAAAAGGTGACTGCGTGAAAACACACTTAGACACTAGTTTTACATCAGGAGTAATGTACTTTACACAGTAACAGAAAGTTCTCAATAATATCTTCTGTCATTATTATTATTATTATTTTTATAATTATTATTATTATTATTATTATTATTATTATTATTATTGTTATTATTATTATTATTATTACCAGGGCCAGCAGACTGCCAGTTACTTTGACTCAGCCCAGAAGATCCACGAGCTGCTAGACCAGCTGAAGGAGGTGGAGAGGGAGAAGCAGGAAGCTCAGCGGGAGGTGGAGGAGCAGAGGGCGGAGCTTGGTAGGGCGGAGTCGGCCCTGGTGGAGAGCGAGGCCAGGCTGGTCGCCTTGACGATCTCGGCGGGCGAAGACAGTGCGCGAGTGCAGGAGCTCCGCGCCTCCCTGGAGCAGCAGCAGGGGGCGCTCTCCCAGCGGGAGAAGGAGGCGAGCCGCCTGCAGACGCAGCTGCAGGAGGCGCGGGGCTCGCTGGAGGCTCGGGATCGGCAGGCGGAGGAGGAGAAGGAGGAGCTGCGCCGCCTCCACGCGGGCCAGAAGGAGGCGCTGGAGAGCCGGGCGCGAGACCTGGAGGAGCGTCTCAGGGCCGGGGAGGAGGAGCTGGTCGCCAGCGAGGAGCGCGCCCGCGGCCTGGAGCAGGAGGCGCAGGCCAGGGCGGGGCTGGAGGCGGAGCTGAGGGAGCAGGCTAAGAAGCTGGAGGAGTACAAGGTGCAGTGCGGCAGCCTGATGGAGCTGAACACCTCCCTGCTGCAGACGGTCAAGCGCAACGAGGAGGCGGCGCGGGGCCTGGCCGAGGAGCGGGCGGGTCTGCGGGCGCAGCTGGAGGGCGCCGCGGCGACGGGGGAGGAGCGGGAGAGGAGGCTGGAGAGGGAGAACCGGGAGCTCCGGGAGGAGCAGGCGGCCGTGAAGGAGGCGCTGGCCTCCATGCAGGCAGAGCTCCGCTCCATCGGCACGCAGATCTCAGAGCTGGAGGGCAGCCTGGCTGCCTCCCGCAGGAGAGAGGCGGAACTGCAGGACCAGCTGAGGGAGCGGGAGAGGGAGAGGGCGGAGCTACAGGAGCAGGAGAGGGAGAGGGCGGAGCTACTAGAGCAGGAGAGGGGGAAGTGGGAAAAGGAGAGGGCGGAGTGGAATAAAGAGAGGGTGGAGCTGCAGAAGCAGGAGAAGGACAGGGTGGAGCTACAGGAACAGGAGAGGGCGGAGTGGGAGAAGGAGAGGGTGGAGCTACAGAAGCAGGAGAAGGAGAGGGCGGAGCTACAGGAACAGGAGAGGGCGGAGTGGGAGAAGGAGAGGGTGGAGCTACAGAAGCAGGAGAAGGAGAGGGCGGAGCTACAGGAACAGGAGAGGGCGGAGTGGGAGAAGGAGAGGGCGGAGCTACAGAAGCAGGAGAGGGTGGAGTGGGAGAAGGGGAGGGCGGAGCTACAGAAGCAGGAGAGGGCGGAGTGGGAGAAGGAGAGGGCGGAGCTACAGAAGCAGGAGAGGGCGGAGTGGGAGAAGGAGAGGGCGGAGCTACAGGAACGGGAGCACGAGGCGGGTGCACGGCTCTCGCGGGCGGAGGCCCAGCTGGAGCTCCACCTGGGCGAGGTCTCCCGGCTCCAGGAGGAGGTGCTGGGGCTGCGGGCAGAACTCCGCCAGGCTTCAGAGGAGGAGGCGCGGGCCAGGAGCCGACTGGAGGCCGAGAGGGACGAGCTGAGGTCCCTGGGGGAGTCCCTGAAGGTACGGCGTGGGATCCCAAAAACCAGCGCACAGCGCACTGCACACTGCACACCACACACTGCTGTTTATACCACACACTGCTGCGAGTCGCATGGCGTGTGTACCACACACTGCTGTTTATACCACACACTGCTGCGAGTCGCATGGTGTTTATACCACACACTGCTGTTTATACCACACACTGCTGCGAGTCGCATGGTGTTTATACCACACACTGCTGTTTATACCACACACTGCTGCGAGTCGCATGGCGTGTATACCACACACTGCTGCGAGTCGCATGGTGTTTATACCACACACTGCTGTTTATACCACACACTGCTGCGAGTCGCATGGCGTGTATACCACACACTGCTGTTTATACCACACACTGCTGCGAGTTGCATGGCGTGTATACCACACACTGCTGTTTATACCACACACTGCTGCGAGTCGCATGGCGTGTATACCACACACTGCTGCGAGTCGCATGGTGTTTATACCACACACTGCTGTTTATACCACACACTGCTGCGAGTCGCATGGTGTTTATACCACACACTGCTGCGAGTCGCATGGCGTGTATACCACACACTGCTGTTTATACCACACACTGCTGCGAGTCGCATGGCGTGTATACCACACACTGCTGCGAGTCGCATGGCGTGCCGCAGCTCAGTTGTTGCGTCTCTGATGCGCAGGCGCAGCTGGAGCAGATGAACCGTGGGCATGTGCAGGAGCTGCAGACCTGCAGGCAGGAGGTGGAGGCCCTGAGGGCGGAGACGGAGCGGGAGGCGTCCGAGGAGCTGGCCGCGCTGAAGGAGCAGCAGGAGGCGCTGGCCGCGGAGCTGGCCGACGCCCGGGAGGGACTGCACCGCGCCAACACGGAGACGGCCGAGCTGGGCGTGGCCGTCTGCGCGCTGACCGCCGAGAGGGAGGAGGCGCAGAGGGAGCTGGCGGGGGCGCGGTCCGGGCTGGAGGAGGCGCAGGCGGAGCTCCAGGACCTGCGGGACCAGCTGGAGAGGGCGGAGGGCCGGGACCGAAACCTCCAGGAGTCCCACGGAGAGGAAATGGCCGCCGCCAGGTTCCAGATGAGCAGCGAGGCTATCAGCTACCAGAATCAGCTCAGGGTGGGCGGGGCAGGGGACGGGGCACGGGGCGGGGCAGGGGGGCGGATCAGGGGGCGGGGCAGGGGGGCAGGGCAGGGGGCGGGGCAGGGGGCGGGGCTACAGCAAGTAACAGTAAAGTAGGGATCGTGCAGACGTGATGTCACCTTACCATGCAGGAATCCACGTTCAGAGTAACCACCAATCACTGACAGCGTTCTTCTGTTTGCTGTTACCAATGTGCCTTGTGATTGGTGGAGCTTCTTGTTTTATGGTGACAACACCAACGTGACATTCCTTTTGGTTTTAAGCAAGATGTTTGGTTTGGTCAGGTTTATGTATTCTGAACAAATTAAATTCAGCAAGACCCCAGCTTAATGTAAAAGTCACAAGAGTGCCTGTATGTGTTTGGTCCTCAGAGTGCCTGTATGTGTTTGGTCCTCAGAGTGCCTGTGTGTGTTTGGTCCTCAGAGTGCCTGTGTGTGTTTGGTCCTCAGAGTGCCTGTGTGTGTTTGGTCCTCAGAGTGCATTAGTGTGTGTTTGGTCCTCAGAGTGCATTAGTGTGTGTTTGGTCCTCAGAGTGCATTAGTGTGTGTTTGGTCCTCACAGTGCCTGTGTGTGAATGGTCCTCACAGTGCCTGTGTGTGTTTGGTCCTCACAGTGCATTAGTGTGTGTTTGGTCCTCACGGTGCCTGTGTGTGTTTGGTCCTCAGAGTGCCAGTGAGGAGGTGGTCACTTTGCGGGGCCAGCTGACTGCAGCGCAGGAGAAAGTGTGCCACCTGGAGGCCAGGCTGTCTGAACTGGAGGTCTGTGGCCCTTTTCCTCCTTTGAGCGACATGTAAAGTGTAGCACTGTAACGTGTAAAATGGCGCTGGTTTAAAGGGATTTTTTCTGATTTCTGATTTTTCTCTTATGTGCGAAAGGCTGTGAGCAGGAAGAACTCTCTGATGGTGGACGAGAAGGACTCCACCATCTCAGAACGGGATGCTGCGATTGGACAGAAGGACGAAGAGCTGCAGAGGCTGAGAGAGAGCTTAGAGAGGTCAGAGGTCACAGGGCACATCACATGACCAAAGGCCACTTACTTCAGAAGGAAACTAAATGAAAATTATAACAGCAGTGACAAAAACAATTTATATTGCACCTTCCTTAAGGGCTTTGTAGAAGTAAGACGAGTAAAAGTTCATGCCAATGGGGATGAACCAGACGTAGCTAAAGCAGAACTGCATCCATGCTCTGGGAAAGAGGCTGAAGAGCAGGCGGTACGCCTCGCAGGTGCATACATCTGAAATATAGCGCCCATCCTGTGCACCTTTCTCAGGCCCGAGTCACAGAATGAGTCATAAAAACGTAAAAGAAGAGAATTCATCACATCTGTCTTTTATTTTCTCCATCTGTCTCTCTCTCTCTTCCCACTTACCCTCTTTCTCCACCCCTGCCCCCTCTCTCCCCCTCTCTCTCTCTCTCCCCCTCTTTCTCTCTCCCTCTCCCCCTCTCTCCCTCCCTCTCTCCCCCTCTCCCCCCTCTCTCTCTCCCTCCCCCCCTCTGTCTCCCCCCCCCCAGGACTGAGGCAGACCTGCTCTCTGCTCAGAGCCGCTGTCAGGACCTGACGGGCGAGCTGGAGGTCGCTGTTGCTGAGAGAGAGAGCCAGGCCCTGAAGATGGCCGCCGAGCTGGACGACCTGTGCAGGACCAAGAGCACCCTGGAGGAGCGGCTCATCGAGCTCATCAGGTCCTCACCTGTCACCTTTCACCTCCTACCTGTGCCCTTTCACCTTTAACCTGTCACCTTTCACCTCCTACCTGTACCCTTTCACCTTTAACCTGTCACCTTTCACCTCCTACCTGTACCCTTTCACCTTTAACCTGTCACCTTTCACCTCCTACCTGTACCCTTTCACCTATAACCTGTTACCTTTCACCTTTAACCTGTCACCTTTCACCTCCTACCTGTACCCTTTCACCTGTAACCTGTCACCTTTCACCTCCTACCTGTACCCTTTCACCTGTAACCTGTCACCTTTCACCTCCTACCTGTACCCTTTCACCTTTAACCTGTCACCTTTCACCTCCTACCTGTACCCTTTCACCTTTAACCTGTCACCTTTCACCTCCTACCTGTACCCTTTCACCTATAACCTGTTACCTTTCACCTCCTACCTGTTACCTTTCACCTGTAACCTGTCACCTTTCACCTCCTACCTGTACCCTTTCACCTGTAACCTGTCACCTTTCACCTCCTACCTGTACCCTTTCACCTTTAACCTGTCACCTTTCACCTCCTACCTGTACCCTTTCACCTTTAACCTGTCACCTTTCACCTCCTACCTGTGCCCTTTCACCTTTAACCTGTCACCTTTCACCTCCTACCTGTACCCTTTCACCTTTAACCTGTCACCTTTCACCTCCTACCTGTACCCTTTCACCTTTAACCTGTCACCTTTCACCTCCTACCTGTGCCCTTTCACCTTTAACCTGTTGTGACGTTATCAACTGGACCAATGAGGCTAGAATGGCAGGTTAACCCTCTCCTTCCCCCCACATGCTGGGAATGGGTCACTTCCCATTCTGGTTTGCAGGTTTGGAGTGCTCTGACCTTTGACCTGCCTCCCGGTCCTGTGTTTTAGGGATAAGGACGAGCTGTGGCAGAAGTCTGACGCTCTGAACTTTGACCTTTGACCTGCCTCTCGGCCTTGTGTTTCAGGGATAAGGACGAGCTGTGGCAGAAGTCTGACGCTCTGAACTTTGACCTTTGACCTGCCTCTCGGCCCTGTGTTTCAGGGATAAGGACGAGCTGTGGCAGAAGTCTGACGCTCTGAACTTTGACCTTTGACCTGCCTCTCGGCCCTGTGTTTCAGGGATAAGGACGAGCTGTGGCAGAAGTCTGACGCTCTGAACTTTGACCTTTGACCTGCCTCTCGGCCCTGTGTTTCAGGGATAAGGACGAGCTGTGGCAGAAGTCTGACGCTCTGAACTTTGACCTTTGACCTGCCTCTCGGCCCTGTGTTTCAGGGATAAGGACGAGCTGTGGCAGAAGTCTGACGCTCTGAACTTTGACCTTTGACCTGCCTCTCGGCCCTGTGTTTCAGGGATAAGGACGAGCTGTGGCAGAAGTCTGACGCTCTGAACTTTGACCTTTGACCTGCCTCTCGGCCCTGTGTTTCAGGGATAAGGACGAGCTGTGGCAGAAGTCTGACGCTCTGAACTTTGACCTTTGACCTGCCTCTCGGCCCTGTGTTTCAGGGATAAGGACGAGCTGTGGCAGAAGTCTGACGCTCTGGAGTTTGAGCAGAAGCTGCGGGCGGAGGAGCAGTGGTGGCTGGTGGACAAAGAGGCGACACACTGCCTGCGCTGCCGGAGCCAGTTCACCTGGTTACTACGGAAACACCACTGCAGGTGAGCCCGTTCACCTGGTTACTACGGAAACACCACTGCAGGTGAGCCCGTTCACCTGGTTACTACGGAAACATCACTGCAAGTGAGCCCGTTCACCTGGTTACTATGGAAACATCACTGCAGGTGAGCCTGTTCACCTGGTTACTGTGGAGACATCACTGCAGGTGGGTCGTCTGCTCCTGTCAGAGCCAGTTCACCTGGTTACCATGGAGACATGGCTCTAGACTGAGTCTCCTACTGCTAATATGGCCATGGATTTTGTGTGCCAGGCAAAGCTGTGCCGTACCTGTTAATGGTAAAATCAGGTGAGGCAAGGGAACCGCACAGCTGCACCCCAGCTTGTTACCGGAGTGTTTTTCCCCTCTGTACTGAAACAGCTTTTCTCTCCTCCTGCTCCCTGTGTGTTTGGCGCCCCCCTGTGGCCAGGCTGTGCGGGCGCATTTTCTGCTACTACTGCAGCAATAACTATGTGATGACCAAGCTGGGCGGGAAGAAGGAGCGTTGCTGCGGCGACTGCTACTCTCAGCACAGCGCCGTGACGGAGCGCCTCACTCAGGCCGAGCTGGGCCACACGGCCCCGCCCCCCGGCCCCGGCCCCGCCCCCGGCCCCGCCCCCTACACCCCCATGCCCAGGGTCACGGGTGAGGAGAGCACGAGCGGGTGCACATGAACACACACACACACACACATCTATACACACACAAATGCACACACACTATAAACACACACACACACACACACCTATACACACACAAACGCACACAACACACAAACACACGCACTATAAACACACACGCGCAAACGTACACACACACATGCGCTGAGCATGTTGTCACGGAAACGTGAGTCGCGTGCCTTTTGTGCTTCCTGCCTTCTGATGAGCGCGAGTGTGGAAGGCAGAATTTCAGCCTCGTACAGTGTGGGACAGAGACGGACTGTATTCACAGCTTCCTGTTTCCTGTTTCCTGTTTCCTGCGAGGCAGTGACGGATCCCGCCCCCAGGCCCGATGACGCGGTGTTTGACATCATCACGGAGGAGGAGGTGAACGGCGTCTACGACAGCGACTCCCTGTCCCAGGCCACCGGGGAGTCTCCAGAGAGAGAGACAGAGACGAGCTCACCACAGGCCAGCGCGGAGCTGTGAGCAGCCCTGCTGACCAATCACAACCCTGTTCCTGTTCCCCAATAACCAATCAGCCCCGCTTCTGCACCATGTTAACCAATCACAGCCCTGACCCTGTACCCCCTTACCAATCAGCCCTGCTCCTGTACCATGCTAACCAATCACAGCCCTGTTCCTGTTCCCCGCTAACCAATCAGCCCTGCTCCTGTATCATGCTAACCAATCACAGCCCTGTTCCTGTTCCCCGCTAACCAATCAGCCCTGCTCCTGTACCCCATTAACCAATCACAGCCCTGTTCCTGTTCCCCGCTAACCAATCAGCCCTGCACCTGTTCCCCATTAACCAATCACAGCCCTGTTCCTGTTCCCCGCTAACCAATCAGCCCTGCTCCTGTACCCCATTAACCAATCACAGCCCTGTTCCTGTTCCCCGCTAACCAATCAGCCCTGCTCCTGTACCCCATTAACCAATCACAGCCCTGTTCCTGTTCCCCACTAACCAATCAGCCCTACTTCTGTACCCCAGTAACCAATCACTGCCCTGTTCCTGTACCATGCTAACCAATGAGCCCTCTCATTGTGGTCACACAGGGACTCGAGCACCAGCAGAGGAGACGGAAGCACTGAGGACCCAGAAGAACAGATGCCGACAGTGCAGGATGCTGAGATATACCTGCTGAAGTCTGGAGAACTCACGTGAGTGGGAACCCCACTCCCTACTGCATACAGTCCAACTCCTTATGAGTCTAAACCCCACTCCCTACTGCATACAGTCCAACTCCTTATGAGTCTAAACCCCACTCCCTACTGCTTACAGTCCAACTCCTTATGAGTCTAAACCCCACTCCCTACTGCTTACAGTCTGACTCTATATGAGTCTAAACCCCACTCCCTACTGCATACAGTCTGACTCCTTATGAGTCTAAACCCCACTCCCTACTGCTTACAGTCCAACTCCTTATGAGTCTAAACCCAACTCCCTACTGCATACAGTCCAACTCCTTATGAGTCTAAACCCCACTCCCTACTGCTTACAGTCCAACTCCTTATGAGTCTAAACCCCACTCCCGACTGCATACAGTCTGACTCCTTATGAGTCTCAACCCCGCTCCCTACTGCATACAGTCCGACTCCTTATGAGTCTAAACCCCACTCCCTACTGCATACAGTCTGACTCTATATGAGTCTAAAACCCACTCCCTACTGCATACAGTCTGACTCTATATGAGTCTAAAACCCACTCCCTACTGCATACATTCTGACTCCTTACGGTGTGGGTCCCGCGGTAAGGGTGGGATTAACAGGCAGGTGTGTGTGGGTTCTACCTGCAATAAACGGTCAGGTGTGCGGGTGTGACGTACAGTAAATGGCCAGGTGTGTGCGGGTTCTACCTGCAGTAAACGGCCAGGTGTGCGGGTTCTACCTGCAGTAAACGGCCAGGTGTGCGGGTTCTACCTGCAGTAAACGGCCAGGTGTGCGGGTTCTACCTGCAGGCAGAGCGTTTCCCTCACCGCGGAGGAGATGGTGCGGTTCGGCGACGGCTCTCGCGAGCTCTTCATCAAGTCCAGCTGCTACAGCGTGGTCGCCATGGAGCTGCAGAAGGCCGGCCCCACCATCAGCTGGGTGTTCTCCTCCGAGCCCAAGAGCATCTCCTTCAGCGTGGTCTACAGGGAGGGGGCACAGACCCCACTGGAGCAGGCCAAGGTGAGGGGGGTGGGGGGGAGAGAGGGGGAGGGAGGGAGAGGGAGGAAGGGAGGGAGAGGGATAGAGGGATAGAGAGGGAGAGAGAGAGTGAGAGAGTGAGAGAGCGAGAGGGAGGGAGGGAGGGAGGGAGGGAGGGAGAGAGGAGGAGAGAGAGAGAGGGAGGGAGGGAAGGAGGGAGAGAGGGAGAGGAGGAGGAGGGGGCAGGGGGGAGGGGGAGGGACAGAGAGAGAGTGGGAGGATGTAAGTGTGGTGTGCTGCGCTCTTTCTCCTGAAGGCCATCTTGACGTTCTTCTCCTCCTCTTCCTCCTCCTCCTCCTCCTCCTCTCCCAGGTGCTCATCCCGCTCACCCGCTGCGACTCGCACAAGGAGACCATCCAGGGCCAGCTGAAGGCCCGAAATCCGGGCACCTACCTGCTCATCTTCGACAACTCCTTCTCCAGGTGCGTGTGCGCCCCGCCGACCGCCCCCTAACGTACCCCCCTAACGCCCCCCCCCCACCCCCCCGCCCAGAGGGGTCTCAAACCCGACCCCCGGACGGCTGCTGCTGTTCACGCGCTCACGTGCCTCATTCAAGTCTCTGATTGGCTGGGGCTTCTGCACGCCTCGTTTCCAAGGCCTGCTGAATGAAAGGAAATCACCAAAAGGCAGCAGAGACTGTGGTCCCCCCAGACTGGCCTACTGTCTGAGAGACATTCAGACATGCAGTCATCACTGTCCCAATGCTGCAGGGCTTGAACTTTGACCTTGGTTTTTTTTTTTTTTAAACTATGGAGTGACATCCTCATAACGGTTGAGCTTTTTTTTTGTTTCATAGCTTTTTAAAAAAAAAAATAAAAAAAAATCTTTTCAGGTAGAAGTTAAACTTACTGCACTAGAGTTACTACTAAGCCTGTTCGCATTTAATTTGTGTTTATATATCTCAGTATTTTTTGTTCATTTATATTTTGTAGGTTCATCTCAAAGAAAGTTTTCTATCACCTGACAATCGAGAAGCCAATCATCTACGACGGAAGTGACTGTCCGTAGCCGGGAGGGCGGGATTTAGCACCTGCGTCTGTTCATCTGCATATTATACCGCCCCCTTCTGGGCACCTCCGCAATACCGGACCTTCCAAACGCTGGACGTTTGCGTGGAGAAGTCCAATGCAGCTACGCAATGGAGAGAAGCTGTGCTGGACTTCCCCGCGCAAGTACGCTGGCCTTGCCGTTCCTCGCCGTCTGGTCTCCTGTGTGTGTTTGTAAGGTTGCGTCTTTAAATGCGTGTGCCTTAGCATTGGGCGGAAAGCTTTTAGCACGTGTGTGATACCAGCCCTAGTGCCGCACGGTGCATTTTCATTCATTAAATACTGCCATTAGCGTTTATACTACCTAGCGTTTGAAAAAACAAACAAAAAAAAAACAAAGACGCAGCTCGCTCGTGTGTTCAGGAGATTTGTTAGATGTAGACGCAAAAGTGGGTATTAAATTCAGGCTAAAGCTTCCTGAGTGACAGGCAAATGCCATATAAAAACAGTTTTATCAGGAATTATGCACTACGAAACAGCAAAAAACAAAAAATAAGAAACGAAGAAACTATGCAACTGTGTTCAGGATCTGCAGAAGAGCGATGTGCAGATGGCTTAAATCAAAACACACTCACCGAACTGTAAAAACACTCAGTTTGGTTACCTAGCAACAATGCGACGTCTGCGGGCGCCTGCCTCCGGGTGGCGCTACAGCTTGGAAACCCGCTGGATGATCGGAGAGCGCTGCTTCCTTGCCGTTGACACGGTTAATGAACACAAGCGCCTCTGCGATAGCTGACATAGCACCGTTGTGTGACCTGCCTGTTCTGTACGGAAACGTTTGCAGGTGCTAACGTGCTAACGCAGCCAGAGGGTTTCACAGTGTGTGATGCAGGTGCTAACGTGCTAACGCAGCCAGAGGGTTTCACAGTGTGTGATGCAGGTGCTAACGTGCTAACGCAGCCAGAGGGTTTCACAGTGTGTGATGCAGGTGCTAACGTGCTAACGCAGCCAGAGGGTCTCACAGCGTGTGATGAAGGTGCTAACATGCTAACGCAGGCAGAGGGTTAATACGATGACCTTTGACCCCAGCCTCCTCGGAGCTTCTGATTGGCCCATTTAAAAACACAGGCTGCTTTGGGCCTCCGCTCCTCTTCCTCCTCCCTATTAGCAGCAGCGGGAAAACGTCGACGATGTAACACTGTGCCTTCGCCAGGGTTTCGAAACTTTGCTTGATCTGTAAGGTCGCTTTAAAATCCGGAATTGCGGTGATATTTTCACGGGCCCCGCCTGGAAACCGTGGGTAATTCAGCGAGTGGGCGATGCAGGGGACGCGTCATTCGCCACCGTTCCCGCCCAGGCCCCTGGAGTCATTCTAGGCCCCGAATAGATGCTGCAAATCACAAGGGAGTGCCCGGAAAAGTCACGACGAACCCTGCATTCTGCTGACCTTTTGTCATCTAAAAGGAAAGATCATTATCTTAATTGCGTTCCTAAGAGCTTTGTACAGCTGCAGACTTACCTTTTCTTTCTTCAGGGGCAATATAAAACTCTGAAAATGAAAAAAATGATCCTTCTAGACCATGGGTTGGCAACTGGTGACCTGTGGGAAAAATCTGGCCTCCCAGCAATATTGTTTGGCGCGAGGTTGTGTGGGCAAATCAACATTTCCCCCTGGATTAAGCAGCAGAAGCAAGATCAGATTCAATTTCATTAAATTTTATTTATTTATTTTCTAATTGCAAAAGAAAGAATAATTTAGTACCTCTCGTAATTTGCAAATATGCACTTCCTCACCTGTAACACACTGTGCACTTCCTCACCTGTAACACACTATGCACTTCCTCACCTGTAAGACATTATCCAATTCCTCACCTGCAACACACTATGCACTTCCTCACCTGTAACACATTATCCAATTCCTCACCTGCAACACACTATGCACTTCCTCACCTGTAACACACTGTGCACTTCCTCACCTGTAACACACTGTGCACTTCCTCACCTGTAACACACTATCCACTTCCTCACCTGTAACACACTGTGCACTTCCTCACCTGTAACACACTGTGCACTTCCTCACCTGTAACACACTATCCACTTCCTCACCTGTAACACACTGTGCACTTCCTCACCTGTAACACACTGTGCACTTCCTCACCTGTAACACACTATCCACTTCCTCACCTGTAACACACTGTGCACTTCCTCACCTGTAACACACTATCCACTTCCTCACCTGTAACACACTGTGCACTTCCTCACCTGTAACACACTGTGCACTTCCTCACCTGTAACACACTGTGCACTTCCTCACCTGTAACACACTATCCACTTCCTCACCTGTAACACACTATGCACTTCCTCACCTGTAACACACTGTGCACTTCCTCACCTGCAACACACTATGCACTTCCTCACCTGCAACACACTATGCACTTCCTCACCTGCAACACACTATCCACTTCCTCACCTGTAACACACTACGCACTTCCTCACCTGTAACACACTATCCACTTCCTCACCTGTAACACACTATCCACTTCCTCACCTGTAACACACTATGCACTTCCTCACCTGTAACACACTGTGCACTTCCTCACCTGCAACACACTGTGCACTTCCTCACCTGTAACACACTATCCACTTCCTCACCTGTAACACACTACGCACTTCCTCACCTGTAACACACTATGCACTTCCTCACCTGTAACACACTACGCACTTCCTCACCTGTAACACACTATGCACACGTCAGGTATTTATTATGTAAAATACACAGGAAACACAAAACCTGTCTCTTTGTTTTAGGTTTTTACAAGTTTCTACTTTTAGCTTTTAGAGTACTTTGAAGTTTAATTATGTATAATTGAGGATTTGTGTTTTTATTCTTATTACTGTAGGAGCCAAATGTTGTAATGGCAGGTGGGCCAATTTTGGGCCTTGCTTTATCTTCAGTGTCAAAATTCTGGAGCAATATGGAGAGCAACAAAAACTTGTTTTCTCAGATAATTCTGCCACTATCTTTTTTATATATACTATCAAACATTATTTTCCAGTATTTACACACTAAAAATATTTGGATACAGCTTTTTTTGTGGGAAATTCTATATTTATAAAATACTTCTATATTTTGTATTTTATAAAAACTCACACATCATTGAATTTTGTGACGGCATTGATCTATTGAAGAGGCTTGTTCAAGCAAGACTGATAAGATTTTTAATAAAACTTTCTAAGAGGTTCGATTTCACTTGACACATTGAGGGGTGGGCCTGGAAGGACTGGATGGAAATATGTATTCTCTGATTTTATTAGATGTTTTCATGGTTATGTATGGTGATTATAAACATGAAATTTAAGCCATGAAGTAAAATGTAAAGGCTTTGATTTTACCGTGGAATAAATGGTATTGATGATGGTGTGCTGCTTGCTAGTTGTTGTTTTTCAGTTCGAAGTTCTTGCACTGACAGAAGGAAGGGTTCCGGAAGGCTCTGTGTCTCCACAGTGGAATCCTGTCCAGTCTGTGGGCACTTTGTCAGGCAGAATGGCTCAGACTGGGATCTTTTTCGCACTTTTCACACCTGCCACAGAGGGTTCCATGAAGAACTGAAAGGGGTTCCCATTTGGTGACAAGCCAACAAACGCTTTTTGAGAGTATGGATCTCTGATATATTATGCTTTATGATTATGAAATAAACACTGTTAGAACCATGTTTAATGTCATGCAGTGCATTTGTGTAGTTGTGTAGTATCAGTCAAACACTGTGCGTGCGTGCATTTCACTGTACTTTACTGTATGTTGCACAGTGGGAAATGTGTAGCCCAAATCCCAGGGTTGCCATGGCAACCACCCCCTCCCCACCCCCATTGTTGTTTTTCCTTCTCAACGCACCTCTTTTGGTCCGGTGGCATACCTGGCCGCAGTGAGCGCGCGAGACCGAGGCGGAGCGGGAGGTAAACGGGGATTAGGAGATTATGCTGCCGTTGGAAAACGGAAGGGGAGGCACCGACATTAAATGTTCCTCTCGCGCGCTGGGTTTCAGTGTGCGGTGGGACATGACAATTAACGTTCAGCACCGTGGTTCCCTGTATGCCCACGTGATTTTAATTATCTATTTAACGTTTAACTGACATTTAATTGACCATTTTCGTTTTGACTAAACTGTTGAATGATTTGGCTACTTGTGTGCGGGATTAGCATCACTTTATGCTCAATTGGTTTAATTTGGTGCGGGAGGATTTCTTCTAATTAAACACCTTTTAGTTACAGTATCACGTTAAAATATCAAAGAGTGCATGACTGAACGTGCAAATTAGACTTCTGCTGCCCGCCATCTTCCAAGAATTGGGAAAACGCGGGAAAGGCAGAACACTCCAGGTAGCGTGTTTTTCCCAAATGTATGAAAATGGCTAAACACGCAGCCGCTTCTTATCCCCGGGCGCGTGGAAACGCGATTTTTCAGATGCATGCGTCTTTCCTCGGTGTTGCTTTTTACAGCAAGGAAACAAATGTGCATTTGTACTTGTGGAACTATACCATTTACCAGCATGTCTCATGTTGCAATCCCGAACAAGAAACAGCTGTTGTGCCCTGACCCTGTGTGGGTTCAGTAATAGCCTAGCCGAATAGTTGTGGAACGTGTCGACGTTTATTCTGTACACCGCCGCGGGTAAGCGCCTACCAGCGTGCCACGAACGAGCTTTACAAAGGAAGAATTACAAAGGAACTTTGTTGACAAATGAAAGGGGGGGGGGAAATAATAAATACAACTGCGTCGTACACAATTTTTTGAACTTGCACAAATGCATGGTTCTAAAAAGACAGCCCCACACTACGTCACGTGGTCCCGTCCATATCATGCAAATCACGGCGGTGCGAGAATTGCATTGAAGTGAGCCGCGATTGGATGCAAGAACATACCTGTCGATTAGACACTTACCCTTCAGAGAAGACCGCCGAACAGATTTAAAAAGAGCAGTTGGGTTGGCCGCATTGGACGGGGAGCCACCGGCCGCTGATAGTTTAATTCGCTCTGAAGATGCGCGTCTTTTTCCACATGCTTATTTGCATGGCATCCGTGGCTTTGCCCGTAAGTATTCCACCGGCTGCGTTCGTTGCGGGTCACCGCGGTAATACTCCAACGACAAAGCGATGCTGCGGTAACTTGAAATAGATTTAACAAAAAATTTTAAAAGCTGCGCGTGTTCCTTGACGAGCTCTTGTTTGGTGTCAGCGGGGATTCTCCCAGTTTGAAGAAACTAGTTCAGCGCCGTGCTTGTTATTTTAAATTAAAATTAATGAACTGCGCAGGAGTAACCTGCGGGAATATTTTATAAAAGTATGTTAATCATTAAGGATGAAATCTGCAATTAGTGCATAATTCACCACTGTGGTTTTATATATATATGAATGTTCTTAGCAGATGTATATGTAAAAAAAAGGACTTAATAATTTGATTGGGAAATAATAATAATTAGCAGGAAATACTGTGTGGGCAGCTTAATTTATCTAGTAAGCTACTCATCTAAGTACTTTGGCTGTACACCACTCTGGCAATATGTAGAAGGCGTATAAGGCTCTCCTGCTCCAAGTTATGAACCCAGTTTAAAGTTTTTTCCATCGGTTCAGCACTGCAGCAGCAGACACGCTCGTTTAGACCACAGCTGCTCTCACATCAGAGGAACATGGTGCCGGCTTAAAAGAATGTGTGTGTGTGTGTGCGCGTGTGTGTATATGCGTGTGTTTGTGAGTGTGTGTGTGTGTGTGTGTGTGTGTGTGTGTGTGTATGCGTGTGTTTGTGAGTGTGTGTGTGTGTGTGCGCGTGTGTGTATGCGTGTGTTTGTGAGTGTGTGTGTGTGTGTGTGCGCGCGCGTGTGTGACCACCAAAGATGTGTGTGTTATTTGGAGAAGCAGCGTGTGCAGAGAGCCCTGTGTGATCGCTGCTCTGGGCTTGGCTGGATAATGCGTGCCTCTCTCCAGTTATAATTCCGTGCTACGCTGGGTCCGGAGTGGCTGAAGCTACGGAGTGCTTTTTGGACTACAGCAGGCGCTGGGTGCAGTCTGAACCAGGGGATGTGCGGGGGGGGGGGGGCGGGCGGGGGGGGCTACAGTGGCTCGAGCCGCTGCCCCTTTGTCCTCCTTGGCTGAAATGCCCCTCTGGACCAAATAATAATAATAATAATAATAATAATTATTATTATTATTATTATTATTATATTATTATTGTTGTTGTTGTTGTTGTTATCCAGGTACATGGTGTGCACAAGTCTGTGTGTCTGCATGTGTGAGGGAGTGAGTTTTCATACAATGTCATAATGGGGGGGGGGGCACTTTATCTTGGCTTGAGCCCCTGCCCCTCAAAATGTCTATGCACACCCGTGGTGTGTCACCAGCTGCTCCTTTTCACGCCCCAGACTACCGCTGAGCTCGGATAAAGCGGAGTCGGAGGAAGCCCTGTGTGAGGGAGTGAGTTTCCATACAATGTCATAATGGGGGGGTGGGAGGGGGGGGCTTTCAAATGCAGTCCACAGGCACCCGATCGACCAGCAGGGGTCTTTCTTTCTTTTTTTTTTTTTTTTTTTTTTGGTTATACAAATAATTATTCCTAAACCCTCTTGTTCATAAACGTATATTCATGGTGGTAGTGCAGTAATGCATAAATATATGTCAGTAGCAGAAAGTGCTGAAGACAGAGGCCTTGGCCCTTCCTCTCCCTGAAGCTGAAGGGTTGTGTGATTATGTGCGATTCATATACTTCCGCGGAGGACTGGGGTGTCTGTGTCGGTGTCTCGGTGTCTGTCGAACGTTAGCTGCCCTGGAATGAGTGTGATATTGAGTCCTGACAGGTATCAGGCTGCTACATTTCAGAGTAAATAAACGGCCGGACTTTAAACTGTTCAGAGCTCGTCCCTGCCTTTAACACACGACTAAATTAAGGGCGTTACTCCCCCTCTCCTGTCCAGATTTAGCCAACGTCGAAATGAGAGAAATCCATTTGCGTTTATTGTTATGGTCAAGATTAAGTCAAAATTAAAGACACATGTTGACGATTCTGCCTGTTTGTTTGTTTGTCTGTCTGTCTGTCTATTTGTCTGCCTGCCTGTCAATGAAAATTGTAAAGAGAGAGAGAGTAGTGAGTGGTGCAGTGAGGTGTGTGTGTGGGGGGGGGGGGGTGGTGGTGGCAGTGTTCTTGAACTGCACCGGGGATAATGGGTTTTTAAGTCACGCTAAAAGCTCACTCCGAGCTCAGTGTGGCAGTCTGCTGTGCGGTCCGAGCGGCTCCGTGCTGGGTGCTGGGTCGGAGTGCTGGGTCGGAGTGCTGTAATTACACCCCCCAGCGCTCTAATGTCGCTCTCTCTCTGCTTGCTGCCGTCGTCTGAACGTGCGCTTAACTACGGGCAGGGCGACGGTGACGCAGAACGATTCCGCCTCGCCACGCCCCCCCCGCCCCAATACCACCCCCACCCCCCCACACACACGCATGCATGCATGCACGCACACACTCATGCATGCACGCACGCACGCACACACACGCGTGCATGCACACACACACACACCCGCATGCATGCATGCACACACACACACACACACACCCGCATGCATGCATGCACACACACACACACACACGCATGCATGCATGCACACATACACACACGCATGCATGCACGCACACATACACTACACACGCATACACACACGCATGCACGCACGCACACATACACTACACACGCATGCATGCACGCACGCACACACACACGCATGCACGCGCACACACACACACACACACATGCACGCACACACGTACACACGCATGCATGCACACACACACACGCATGCATGCACGCACGCACAGACACACGCATGCACGCACACACACACGCATGCATGCACGCACACATACATACACACACGCATGCATGCACGCACGCACACACACACGCATGCGCGCACGCACGCACACATACACGCATGCATGCACGCACGCACATACACACGCATGCACGCACGCACACATACACACACGCATGCACGCACGCATGCACACACACACACACACACACGCATGCACGCACGCACACATGCACACATGCATGCATGCACGCACGCACACAGACACACGCATGCATGCACGCACGCACACATACACACGCACATTCAAGATTTCGAGCTGCAGGATTGTGGACTCTTTGAATCAAATCAGATCAAATGGGGGGGAAAAAAACGAATTCCAGTTGAATTAGTATCAGCAATGCCTGAAAGATGGGTGGATCGTCTCTTATGGCCAAACGTGAGCTCTGTCCAGCATACTACCCAGTCTGCACATGAGCACATTGGGGGTGACATGTCCAAACCCCCACCCCCATGGTGCAAGGAAGTTTTCTTGGATTTAAAAAAAGAGATTTAGGACATTTACAAGATTATTATTACAGGGCCTGAGCACATTCATTGATATTAGCCAGCTTGTTCATTTTCAGCTGCAGTCCCTGGGCCCGATAAAAAAATTATGAATAATTCTTCTTTATATCACAGTTATTTAAATAAAAATTGCTCCACAGCAATACACATTTAAAAAAAGACCAAATGTAAAATATAAAAAAATATTTGAGATAAAACAGATGGGGGAAAAACATTTCGAAAACAGGCTTAAAAGAGAGTCATCAGGTCATCGAGATGGGTTTATTATACATAGTATGAAACGCAAACATTTTGTCTTTTTTTGTTTGTCATGAACAGACTTTTTTTTAAATCATCTTTGATGGAGGCAGAAAAAATAAATGAAACATGACACCCACTCTTAAATGACCCAATAAAAGCAGCAACACTTAATGGAAGGTGCTGGAAAGTGTTATTCCTGAAAATGAAACACGTTTAGTGTTATTCATTCTTCATTTAAGATGAGCAAATTAAATGGAAAATGATGCTTATGCTGTGCATTAACATCATTTAGAGAGAGAGAGAGCGAGAGAGAGAGACACATCCAGCAGCTTCATTACAGACGTTTTTCTGGAATGAAATTGGCTCCTCTACAGGAAGCGCCTGCCTCTTGGCAGGTTTTAATGACGCCCTTTAACGCTGTTGGCGGTTCCTCCGCTCCACAAACACTCCGCGCCGCTGCCTCCTCACGGGCCCCCACTGAAAGAGCCGGCCGCGGGCCGTCGCACGGACCCGGCCCGCGCGAAGAGAGGAGCATTACCTATCCATCTATCTGTTTATTTATTTATGTTCCCTTTTTGCTCAATGAGACGGTGAGTGTTGGGGGGTCGGGGACGGACGCTGAGTCGTGCCCTGGCCTTAATGCAGTTATAATGACATTTTCAGCCTCGGTTATTAGCTGAAGGCAATCAGCAGCCAGACGTGATCCACCAGCACGGAGCACGAACTTGCCGCTCTACCCTGCCAGCGGGCAGATCGCCCGGTCCGCTGTCGGCCCAGCGTCGGCCCAGCGTCGGCACAGCTGTCTGTGAGCTGAAGCTTTTCACAATCGGCCTGACGGTGGCCTGCTTGCAGGCAGCAGAGGCGAGGCGCTTGAGGTTAGGAAGTGAGACACGGTGCGAATGATCCTACTGCCAGTCCGTCACTGCAAAACAGCCTGGTGCGCAGACAGACAGACACACAGACACACAGACCGACACAGGCAGACAGGCTCAGACAGACAGACAGACAGGCACAGACAGACAGGCAGGCAGACAGACAGACACAGACACGCAGACAGACACAGGCAGACAGGCTCAGACAGACAGGCACAGACACACAGACAGACAGGCAGACAGGCACTGTCAAATAGACAGACAGGCAGGCAGGCCCAGACAGACAGGCACAGACAGACATAGAGACACAGACAGGCACAGACTGACAGACACAGACAGACAGGTGGGCGTATAGGACACAGAGACAATTGGGTCTGACAGACAAGCAGGCAGAGTGACAGACAGGCAGTTGCAGAAACAGGACAGACAGATGGACAGATCGACGGATGTTGACTCCCGGTTGCTCCTGCACAGCGTGTGCCAGTGACGGTGAGGGTACTGCAGCTAATCATTATTCTAAAGGTTCTTTTCTCTTCTTTTCTTTAATATAATCTCTCGTTTTTTTTCTTTCTCCTCTGCTCTTCGTGCTGCCGGAACTGTAAAACACAAAGGTTTCATCATGATTCACCAACCGACAAAAGCGGTTTTATAATTCAGTGGAAAGGTCCTCATTTCACCCCGGGGGAAAGCTTATGCTTAATGTTACGTTTTGAACGGCCCTCTCCAGATTTGTGTGTACGTTATAATTGACCTCTAAATTCTGGTGTCGGTGGTGAAGCCGGATTGCTACATCTTGGAATGCATTACGAAAACATTTGGGTTCCAGCTGATCTTTGAATGAAAAAGAAACCGTTCTGAAAGTTTGCTTTCAGTGATTTTTTTTTTTTTTAATGATTTTTTATTCTTCAGATCTGTGTTGGCTGTTTTTTTTCTCTATTGTTATTTCTCAGCAAGTCTGGTCAGGTCTGCATCCGGAGTGTGAATACATCTTCCATCTGGAGAAAGAGAAGCTTCGGTGTATGAGGGAGATATGGAGGCATGAGAATGTCAGCACTGCAGGTGCAGCATTTACACTCACAGATATAACCTCAGGATGAAAATCTCACTCACAGATATAACCTCAGGATGAGAGTCACACTTACTGGTTTACAGAAAGTTCTACTGATAGTTTGTTGTGCTTGGTGGGCCCAGTGGGTTTTTGGGGGTTCAGTGGGGAGTTTTTGGTTTTTCTAGAGGTTCAGCTGGTTGTTTTTATTTTGGGGGGGGGGGGTCAGTACATTGCGTTTTACCCACGCAGGTTGCCCCCCACTGTGGGACTCCGTCGCATGTTGGCCGAGCGCTGTGATTGGCCAGATCGTCCACACTCCCTGCCCCCTGGTCTTCTCCTATTTCCACAACAGCACAGGTAAGGACAGCACACCTGCGAAGGGTGAGCCTGCAGGACCAGGGGGGGAGGGGGGGTGCAATTTTCCCCTTGCTGTAAGTGCACTGAAATCATCCAAAAAGAGACTCTATATTAAACTATATCAATGCAAATTATTATAAATGTTATTATTATTATTGTTAGTATTCTTTAGCGATCGTTAGCGGTTAATTGCATGCTACATATCCAAAGGGGCTGAAACCCATTCATGAATACACAAAGGCGCGCACTACTCCGCTCTGTTTGGACATTACGGTGAGGAGTCTGTGTTGGGTCAGCAGTGGGATTGCGTTGGGTCAGCGTTGGGGTCCTGGGGTGGGATTGCGTTGGGTCAGCGTTGGGGTCCCGGGGTGGGACTGCGTTGGGTCAGCGTTGGGGTCCCGGCGGGGATTGCGTTGGGTCAGCGTTGGGGCCCGGGGTGGGATTGCGTTGGCTCAGCGTTGGGGTCCTGGGGTGGGACTGTGTTGGGTCAGCGTTGGGGTCCCGGGGTGGGACTGTGTTGGGTCAGCGTTGGGGTCCCGGGGTGGGACTGTGTTGGGTCAGCGTTGGGGTCCCAGGGCAGGTTTTTCGGTGACGGGACCGTTCCGTGTCTGCAGGGGCAGTGAGCCGAAACTGCACGGAGGCTGGCTGGTCCGGGCCACACCCTCCTTATTACATCGCCTGCAGCGTGGAGGACCAGATCCCAGAGGTGAGGGGCATTCTGGGAGTCGGTGGAAAATGGGGTAGGAGGAAGTGATGTCAGGAGCTAGGGTGAGATGCCATCTTTGTCATGGAAAGGTTTGAAATGGTACTGAATATACTATGTCATGCTATGCTGTGTTATGTTATCTCTGTTTATGTAGCTTTTGTAGATAAAGGATTTTATGATGTTTCCAAAGGAGTCCTACTTCACCACAGTGAAGAGGATTTACACGGTGGGGTACAGCACCTCCCTGGTGGCGCTTGTGATAGCCGTGGCCATCCTGCTGCGTTTCAGGTGAGGGCACTGGATTTCCCCAACTCGAACTGTGACCCCAGCCCCGCCTTTTCACCTGGTTACACCCCCTTACCATCCTGTCCAATAAAACACATGGACAGATAAAAGACGTATTTTCTGCGGATGGGGACCTGTGCTCCTTTACGGTATTCAAACACACACTATCCACAGAAGCCTCAAAGCTGATCTTTTTCCTCCTAACTGAGCCAGGTGAATGGGTGTGCTTCTCCGTGTGCTGGGTTGTGTTATTGGACAGGGTGCTGGGTTGTGTTTATGGACAGGGCACTGGGTTGTGTTTAAGGACAGGGTGCTGGGTTGTGTTTATGGACAGGGTGCTGGGTTGTGTTTATGGACAGGGCACTGGGTTGTGTTAATGGACAGGGTGCTGGGTTGTGTTTAAGGACAGGGTGCTGGGTTGTGTTTATGGACAGGGTTCTGGGTTGTTTTTATGGACAGGGTGCTGGGTTGTTTTTTATGGACAGGGTGCTGGGTTGTTTTTTATGGACAGGGTGCTGGGTTGTGTTTAAGGACAGGGTGCTGGGTTGTGTTTATGGACAGGGTTCTGGGTTGTTTTTATGGACAGGGTGCTGGGTTGTTTTTATGAACAGGGTGCTGGGTTGTTTTTTATGGACAGGGTGCTGGGTTGTGTTTAAGGACAGGGCGCTGGGTTGTTTTTATGGACAGGGTGCTGGGTTGTGTTTAAGGACAGGGTGCTGGGTTGTGTTTATGGACAGGGTGCTGGGTTGTGTTTAAGGACAGGGTGCTGGGTTGTTTTTATGCACAGGGTGCTGGGTTGTTTTTATGGACAGGGTGCTGTGTTTTTGCAGGAGGCTTCGTTGTGCTCGTAATCACATACACGTCCAGCTCTTCCTCTCCTTCATCCTGAAGGCTGTGGCCGTGCTCATAAAGGATGCTGCCCTTTTCGCCAGCGATGACATCAACCACTGCACGCTTTCAACAGTGAGTACACTGCAGTCTACTGTAAGTACACTGCACGGTATCAACAGTAAGCACACTGCACGCTTTCAACAGTAAGTGCACTGCAGTCTACTGTAAGTACACTGCACGCTTTCAACAGTAAGTGCATTGCAGTTTACTGTAAGCACACTGCACGGTATCAACAGTGAGTACACTGCAGTCTACTGTAAGTACACTGCACGGTATCAACAGTGAGTACACTGCAGTCTACTGTAAGCACACTGCACGCTTTCGACAGTAAGTACACTGCTCTCTACTGTAAGCACACTGCACGGTATCAACAGTGAGTACACTGCAGTCTACTGTAAGCACACTGCACGCTTTCAACAGTAAGTAGACTGCACTCTGCTGTAAGTACACTGCACTCTCTACACTGTAATCCCACTGCACTCTTTACTCTGTAAGTACACTACACTCTACTATAAGTAGGCTGCGCTCTTTTTGCTGTATGTTGTGGTGTTTGTTCTGGTTCTCGTGCTGGTTCCGGTTCTGGTGAATGTAGTTGGGCTATGCCGTGTGTCCAGGTGGCGTGCAAGGCCTCGGTGGTGTTCTGCCACTACTGCGTCATGACCAACTTCTTCTGGCTCCTGGTGGAGGGGCTGTACCTCAACACCCTCCTGCTCTCCTCCCTCCACCACTTCCTGTGCTCATTCGTCCTGCTGGGCTGGGGTGAGTCACCACGCGGCACACAGCACACGGAACACGGAACATGAAACATGGAACACAGCACACAGAATACAGCATCCAGTACATAAAACATGGAACATGGAACACAATGCCCAGAATACCGCACCCGGTACATGGAACATGGAACACAACGCACTCCACGTGGCCTTGGTTCAAATGTTATAGCCCTGTATTTTCAACGTGTTTATCTGGCATTTTTGTCAGAAAGGGTGCTTTCAAAGAAATGTCAAAATTTTTATCCACGGAACGGGCTGAACGGGCTGAACGGGTTGTTTGCCAGGAGAGGGGGCGGGGTTTAATGTCCCAGGAATCATCTTCCATGGTGGAAGGGGGCGGGAGGGGGGGGGGGGGGGGGGTGCTTGATCTGCTGTAAACCTCCGCCACGTATTTTTTGCATATCTCCGAACGGCTGGAGTGCCTCTCGAGCGCTGCTGCTTCGCTCCACTTCAGCCGGGACGTCCGCTGAGTGGCCTCTTAGCACCCCAGCGCCGACCTGGTACAGTATAAATCAGGCTACCAGACTGAAAACATCAAAGAACGTAACACAAATGTACAGCAGCTAACCAGGCCGAGTTAAGTATTTCATAGACACAATTATTAAAAGGTCGGCCATCCACCATGTATTAGTCTCTTTTAGGGAAACAAAGGGAAGGCGTTTACAAGTTGACAACAGAAAAAAAATGACAACTGGCTCTGAGGAACAAACAGAACAATCAAACCTTTTCACATTTTTCTTTTTCAAGAAGATGCAACGTAGGGCTCACATGGTGGCCAAACAATAAAAGAATGTCTCTATGAAGGTCTCAAAGGATATACGGTCTCAATAAATTTCTATGTCTCCTTTGACTGTAAGATAAAAGGTGGTCAAAGGTCTCTCTCAGTCTATGGAAGCCCGTCTGGGCATGTTTTGGCATGTTTTGGCATGTTTTGTCAGCACCAGCGATTAAATGAACATTGACTGTCCACACATCTGCCTGTGTGTGGTGCTGTCCACACACCTGCCTGTGTGTGGTGCTGTCCACACACCTGCCTGTGTGTGGTGCTGTCCACACACCTGCCTGTGTGTGGTGCTGTCCACACACCTGCCTGTGTGTGGTGCTGTCCACACATCTGCCTGTGTGTGGTGCTGTCCACACATCTGCCTGTGCGTGGTGCTGTCCACACATCTGCCTGTGTGTGGTGTTGTCCACACATCTGCCTGTGTGTGGTGTTGTCCACACATCTGCCTGTGTGTGGTGCTGTCCACACATCTGCCTGTGTGTGGTGCTGTCCACACATCTGCCTGTGTGTGGTGCTGTCCACACATCTGCCTGTGTGTGGTGCTCTCCACACACCTGCCTGTGCGTGGTGCTGTCCACACATCTGCCTGTGCGTGGTGCTGTCCACACACCTGCCTGTGCGTGGTGCTGTCCACACATCTGCCTGTGCGTGGTGCTGTCCACACATCTGCCTGTGCGTGGTGCTGTCCACACATCTGCCTGTGTGTGGTGCTGTCCACACATCTGCCTGTGCGTGGTGCTGTCCATGGTCCTGCCTGTGTGTGGTGCTGTCCACACATCTGCCTGTGTGTGGTGCTGTCCACACATCTGCCTGTGCGTGGTGCTGTCCACACATCTGCCTGTGTGTGGTGCTGTCCACACATCTGCCTGTGTGTGGTGCTCTCCGCACACCTGCCTGTGCGTGGTGCTGTCCACACATCTGCCTGTGCGTGGTGCTGTCCACACATCTGCCTGTGCGTGGTGCTGTCCACACATCTGCCTGTGCGTGGTGCTGTCCACACACCTGCCTGTGTGTGGTGCTGTCCACACACCTGCCTGTGTGTGGTGCTGTCCACACACCTGCCTGTGTGTGGTGCTGTCCACACATCTGCCTGTGTGTGGTGCTGTCCACACATCTGCCTGTGTGTGGTGCTCTCCACACATCTGCCTGTGTGTGGTGCTGTCCACACATCTGCCTGTGTGTGGTGCTGTCCATGGTCCTGCAGGCCTCCCTCATGACTGAAACAGCAGCGGTGCTGAATGGACAGCATCACCGCCTCTCTCTCTCCCTCTCCCTCTCTCTTTCTCTCTCTTTCTGTCTCTCTCTCTCCCTCTCCCTCTCTCTGTCCCTCTCTCTTTCTCTCCCTCCCTCTCTCTGTCCCTCTCTCTCTCTCTCTCCCTCTCTCTGTCCCTCTCTTTCTCTCTCTCCCCCTCTCTCCCTCTCCCTCTCTCTCTCTCTCAGGCCCCACGCTTCCCACTGTCACTGTGTCCTCTGTTAATCAGTCGGCAACATGTCCTGATTACAGCAGAGCAGCAGGCGTTGGCTTTGACTCAATAAGCAATGAATTACAAGTGTTATTCACAAGCAAGGCGTGTAGTACCTCAGATCGCTATTGAAGTAAGCAAAGCAAATACTGTCCTGTGCTCACTCCAAATGGAAATTGAAAACCAATTCCCTTGGTGGGTGGTGGGTGGTGGGTGGCGGGCGGGGGGGCTGGGGGCTGGGGGTTGGTGTAGGGGGCAACCAAATAATAACTTGGATGCAATTGAATGAACTTTAATTAAAAAACAATTAATTAAACATTTTAATGTGGCAGTGCTATTTCCCATGGCTTTTTTTGATTTGATTGCCATTTTTTTATTTGTTCTACTTTGCCCTTTGTTGTTTGAATTCCCTGCTGTTGCATTTTCCAACTCAATCTCTTTCATAATTTATTTTTTCAATTTCTCTTTATTTAAAACAACAGTTAGGTGATCAAGTCTGATGAAGTTGTATATATTTTTTTGTTGTTTTTTTTTATTATTGATTTTACAAATATTTCTCTCTTTTTGTCCCACTAGGGGTTCCTGTAGTTTTCACCATCCTGTGGATTGTGTCCAGGGTTTATTTTGAAGACACAGAGTGAGTGGAGTTACAGTAGCAGCACCTAGTGAATATTTTTGTGGTGAAAACTCGGCAAAGTCGGTGAAACGCTGTCTTGGTGTTTTGGTGAAAATCCAGCTACATTTGGTTGAAAAGTGAAAGTTTTCAAGCCAGCTATGATGTAGCCTGGCTATATCTGGGTAGAAATTGAGCTGTAGTGAGGTTAACCTAGTCGTTTATGTCAAAACATCTCTCAACCAAATATTCACTCCCCTGGGCGTGTAGATTCCAGCTTTTGCTCACTGGGAATTGCATTGATGCTCCTCGATGTTCTTCGATCATGTCAAATGGACTGGGGGCTTATGTATGACATTACAATGTTTAGCAGATGCTGTTGGTTTTCCTTCCAACCAGAAATGCAGTCTTTGAATTATAACCAGTTCTTTATTATTTTTAATTCAATATTGTTTTAACCCTTTATGGTGTAAGATCACAAAAATGTTATTAGATTGTTCTTAAGTGAACATTCTAATGCTGATGTAACAGTCACTACTGATAACTGAAAACAACGGGGTTCTAGAACACCTACCTACCTCAGGGTCAATGTCTAGGTGGACACCAATTCTTGAAAAAAAATCTTGTCTAGCTATTCTTGACACACTCATTTTATAGATCTTTGGATAATAGTCACTGAGTGTCAGCTCCTCTCCCCAGCTTCTGGCTGCATTACACATACATTTGCCCCTTGCCTAAGGGACTAAGATGTGAAACGGCCAAAGAATCTCACAGGCCTCTCAGATCGATGCACGACTCAGTCAAAGCTCATTAACGTCCTCTTGAACCCAAAAACCTTTCGTATTTTCTGCCCATCACAAAAAATCAATAAACCCAATTTCAAGAGCAGCTTGTATCTCTTGTGCTCGATCTAAGTCTTTTTTTTTCTTTTGCGAATGAACGTCATCGAGGAAGTGAACTGTGAAACCGGTGTGAAAATGCGTTGCTTGTCCGGGATGTATCGCTCTTTACGATGCTGTGACATCAGTTTCACACTGAGTTTTACTCAAGACGGAGAGTGATCCATTACATCTCGCCTTTTGCCTCAATTTCCCATACTGCAGTGCTTGTTTTTTCATTGTCACCGGCAAGAGTGAAATAAATGCATTATTGGGTATTGTAGTTTAGTTTCTGTCATTAGGAAGTGTTTGTTTAGCTTTGCTAAATCTTACTGTGTTCATCATGTATTTTTCTGTTCATATTACAATAAGGACCACGGACGTCATATAAAGGCAGTAATATAGGTGGAGTCCTCTTTAATTAAAAGGATCAGTGTTAGGCCCCTTTGTTCCAGTGAAGGGAAATCGTCGTGCTGCAGCACATAATGACCCTTTCCTGCTTCAGCATGACAATGCCCCTGTGTACAAAGCGAGGTCCATAAAGAAATGGTTCGCTGAGTTTGGTGGGGAAGAACTTGACTGGCCTGCACAGAGCTCTGACCTCTACTCCATAAAACACCCTTTGGGATGAATTGGAATGCCGACTGTGAACCAGGCCTTATTGCCCAACATCAGCGCCCAAACCTCACAAATGCTCTTGTGGCTGAGTGGAAGCGAATCCCCACAGCCATGTTCCAAAATTTACTGGAAAGCCTTCTAGAAGACTGGAGGCTGTTACAGCAACAAAGGAGAGGTCCAGCTCCATAATAATGCGCATTCCCAACCACGCCCAGATCCACCCGTCAAACCAAGCCCAACCCAGCCCAGATCCACCCTTCAAACCAAGCCCAACCCAGCCCAGATCCACCCTTCAAACCAAGCCCAACCCAGCCCAGATCCACCCGTCAAACCAAGCCCAACCCAACCCAGATCCACCCTTAAAACCAAGCCCAACCCAGCCCAGGCCCACCCTTCAAACCAAGCCCAACCAAAGCCCAGGTCTACCCTCCCCTTTGACAGCTCCATCCTGACATAGCCCCCGAGAGGAGGCGAAGAGAGACCCCTTCCCCATCTCTCACGGCGTGCCGCGGATTTTATCCTCTTGCGTCTGTTGGCTACCGAGCCTCACGCAGTGGTTAATCAATCCCGTTGGCTTCGCTCCATGATCAGCCAGCAGAAGATGAACCGCTCACTCTGAGACGGCCAATCAGAGCCCTTCAGAGTGTTCCACTTAGACTCCCACCCGAGGGCATTTCACTTGAGCTAATCAGCTGCGTGTTTCTCAGGTGTTGGGACGTTAATGAAGACTCTCCATATTGGTGGATCATAAAAGGACCCATCGTTGTGTCTATTGGGGTGAGTCACCTGTGGGCTGTTTCTGCGAGTACCTGCCCTCAAACGCCCGAGGTCACCTATGGCCTGTTTTTGTGTGTGTGTGCGCCATTTTGCCCACACCGAGTGTTAGTGCTGGGACAGCCAGGGAAGATTTCCTGGAAAGTGTACTTTATTAATACCAGAATGAGCCATTAGGTATGACCGCTTTTAGTAATGCCTGATGTCCATTTGTGTGGTTGCGTAAGTGTGCCTGTTTGTGTGGTTGTGTGAGTGTGCCTGTTTGTGTGGTTGTGTAATGGTCTGTGCCTTCATCCTTAACAGGTAAACTTTGTCCTGTTCCTGAACATAATCAGAATCCTGGGACAGAAACTGAACCCACGTCTGATTCACTTCAACAACTCTTCACACTACAGGTGAACTGTGTCTGATTCAATAACATCACACACTACAGGTGAACTGTGTCTGATTCAATAACATCACACACTACAGGTGAACAGGGTCTGATTCCATAACAACACACTACAGGTGAACTGTAATAACAGGATCAGTTTGAGATCAGTGTGTGGCTATGGTAGTTCTGTGCAGGTGAGATCAGTGTGTAGCTGTAGTAGTTCTGTGCAGGTGAGATCAGTGTGTAGCTGTAGTAGTTCTATACAGGTGAGATCAGTGTGTAGCTATAGTAGTTCTGTACAGGTGAGATCAGTGTGTAGCTGTAGTAGTTCTATACAGGTGAGATCAGTGTGTAGCTATAGTAGTTCTGTACAGGTGAGGTCCTTGCATTTTTTCCTCGCTCCTTACCTCCTCCCAACGGAGAAGGCCAGGAGGAGATGCGAGGAGTAGACAGGAGGGCGGAGGAGATGCGAGGAGTAGACAGGAGGCCAGGAGGAGATGCGAGGAGTAGACAGGAGGCCAGGAGGAGATGCGAGGAGTAGACAGGAGGGCGGAGGAGTCAAGGTAGCGTGTGCCAGGCACATGGAACATCCTCGCTCAGTCGGGCGCCAGTCTGAAGCCTGGGCAGTTACGGGCGTGGCAGATCCTCGCTCAGTCGGGCACCAGTCTGAAGCCTGGTCAGTTACGGGCGTGGCAGATCCTCGCTCAGTCGGGCACCAGTCTGAAGCCTGGTCAGTTACGGGCGTGGCAGACGTGGAGAGGCGGGTCCACAGGTGGGTCATTTATACGCCACGCGCTCAGGAAAAAGACTTCCGCTGCGGCTTCACTCGTGTTGGGTCCTCCATGAAGCCTCCTTTGGGAGTCTCCTTGCTCCTCGCTCCTCCAAAAGGAGCGTTTAATGAATTTGAATGTCTTTAAAGATGGTGGACCTCGATCGGATTCCGGGTCACGTGAAGACCGATTGAAATGAACCCGGAGTTTCTCCCTCTGCTGTAATTGGCTGAAGTCTCCCTCCCCTGTCATTTGGCTGAAATCTCCCTCCCCTGTGTGATTGGCTGAGCTTCTCTTTCTCCTGTGTTTGGTGGAAGGCGATTGGCCAGGGCCACTCTTCTGCTGATTCCACTGTTCGGGACGCACTACATGGTGTTCAGCTTCCTGCCGGACCACGTGCAGGTGGACGTGCGGCTGTACGTCGAGCTCTGCTTCGGGTCCTTCCAGGTAAGCCCCGGTGGCTCCCCCCCAGCTCAGTCCGGCCGGTCATCCAATGAGGCGAGCATCGCTCTTCGACCTGGTATCTGCCTCCTCTGAGAGCATAAAGAGCACTCCTGCATGTTTCCTGCCTTTGTCAGGGTGCGATACACATGTACAGGCGGTGGTCATGAATGAAAAGGGGGAGAATACTGACTGAAACTGCCAAACCCACCAAAGAACAGCTTCCAGTGCTTACCCACCAAAGAACAGCTTCCAGTGCTCACCCACCAAAGAACAGCTCCCAGTTCACAGATGATGCTGTGGAAGACACAGCGGGCCTCATTCACAACTTTTTTGAAATTATTCTTTCTTTTGTTCTTAAAAATATTGATGACACGTGCAGACCTTTGTTTTTGTGCATATCCCAGGTGTATGAGATAATGAATGCTGACTGTTTGAAAATTTTACACACAGTCCTGTTCATGTTATTACCATAAGGAAACAACCATGAACAAATACAGGAAATGTTCTTACGCACAGTTTATGAGCAAATATGATCCTGCAAATTTCGAGGCCCAGGTGTCAGTGATTGGTCACATCTAAAGGACACAATATGAGCGGGTGTCAGTGATTGGTCACATCTAAAGGACACAATATGAGCGGGTGTCAGTGATTGGTCACATCTAAAGGACACAATATGAGCGGGTTGTCCGTGATTGGTCACATCTGAAGGGCGATTTCTGAATGTAATCTTTGCAACCGGGATTTAGGGCTAGAGACAGGCTGTCAGTTTTGTCAGCTTAGCGGGATGTGGGGAGTGGGGAATCGAGAACGCGGCTCTGATGTTCGTCCCTAACAGCGCACTCAGATTAAGACTCCGTGTCTGATTAAGACTCCGTGTCTGATTAAGACTCCGTGTCTGTTTAAGACTCCGTGTCTGATTAAGACTCCGTGTCTGTTTAAGACTCCGTGTCTGATTAAGACTCCGTGTCTGTTTAAGACTCCGTGTCTGTTTAAGACTCCGTGTCTGATTAAGACTCCGTGTCTGTTTAAGACTCCGTGTCTGTTTAAGACTCCGTGTCTGTTTAAGACTCCGTGTCTGATTAAGACTCCGTGTTTGATTAAGACTCCGTGTCTGATTAAGACTCCGTGTCTGATTAAGACTCCGTGTCTGTTTAAGACTCCGTGTCTGATTAAGACTCCGTGTCTGTTTAAGACTCCGTGTCTGATTAAGACTCCGTGTCTGTTTTTGTCGTCGTCGTTTGTTTTGTTTTTTTTCCTTTAGGGCTCCCAAAATGAACGAGCGGCGAGCTAAAAATAAATTCTTGTTTCTGCGTTTTTTTATCTTCGACCCTTGCAGTGAGACGGTGGTGCTTCACTGACGGAACGGTCTTGTGACGAGATGTCACGAACACCCAGCTCTCTCCTTCTCACTAATCTCAGATCCTTAACATCTCAGGAGGCCTATTCCAACAGAAACATCAAAACAGCACAGCATGCTATGGGCAACACACTCCCATACACTGCATCTCTCACGTCTTATGGAATATATCATTATGTTTCTATCGCATTGCACTCCATTATGTTTCAGCAGTGAAAAGCACAGCAGTGAATGTTATGCAGTATAATGGAAACCAGGGCTTCAGTTATTTGGAATAAGAAATTATTTGGAACCCCAGGGCCATGCAGCTAATATCTGCGCAACATTGCTGTGTGTGAGTGTGTGTGTGTGCGCGTGTGTGCCTGTGAGTGTGTGTGTGTGTGTGTGCGTGTATGTCTGTCTGTGTGTGTGTATGTGTGTGTGTGCTTGCGTGTGTGTGTGTGTGTGTGTGTGTGTGTGTCTGTGTGTGTGTGTGTATATGTGTGTGTGTGCGCGTGTGCTTGCCTGCCTATGTGTGTATGTGTATGTGTGTGTGTAATCTTTGTTGTATTTTCTGTCTACTCTAACACATTGGCTTTAAAATGAAACCAGGTTAAAGTGCAGACTGTCAGCTTTAGTCTGCAGATACTCTCATCCATATTGGGTTAGCCGTGTAGGAATTACAGCCCTTTTTATGCATGCCCCCCCCCCCCCCATTTAAGGGGACCAGTTAAGCATAGCAGTAAAAATCTGCTTGAAATAAAATATCGGTTGAAAACATCTATTGATTTTCTCTCCCCCCCCCCCCCCCCTTTCTTCCCAGGGCCTTATTGTGGCAGTGCTGTACTGCTTTCTCAACAAGGAGGTGAGTGTCGGGGAAACGCAGCACCTCTGTCCCCGTGCCTTGCATCAGGAGCCCTGCATCTGCGTAAAGCAGTGGTCTCCAGCCCTGGTCCTGGAGAGCTACAGGGTCTGCTGGTCTTCATTGTGATTCTGCACTTCATGAAACAATTAGGGCAGTTGATTACACGGTTAACTCAACTCACCTGGTGTCTTGGATCTCAACTGGGTGCTGCTGATTTTAAGATGAAAACAAAAAACAGCAGATCCTGCAGCTCTCCAGGACCAGACCAGTCGCTTGACCGAGCGTCCGTTTGCGTTCCTCATCTGCAAGCGCACGAAAACCGGGCCCCTTCCTGTGCGCGCGCCCGGCCGTTACCGGCGTTACCGGCGTTACCGCTGAGCTGCGTGAGACGCCTGTGCGAAGGCGCAGGGTGCATGAGGTAACATCTTTATGTAAGCAAAAAGAAAAACTAAAACCATTCGCGTTTTTTTTCCTCTTGAAGGGCTGGAGTTTGGCAGCCTGTGGATTTAAGGCACAGATATGTTATTAGAATGTTCTGAAGTGAACATTCTTATGCCGATGGAACGATGTGGCGACGGAATTCTAGAACACTTAGCATTTTGAAAAACAAACAAAACAAACAAACAAACAAAAAAAAACATTTCTACTCCTGAAAGGGTTAGCCTCTATGCTACATGGTACCTTTGCCCACCCTCTTGCTGGTCTCTTATAGAGTGGAGTCGTAGTCTAGCTGGTTTGGGTGCTGATGGAAGCTCTCTGGTCCTGATCCGGTTCCCCAGGTCCAGACAGAGGTCCGGATGAGGTGTCTGCGGTGGCAGGAGAACAGCTACGGGGCAGTGACACCAGGAGCCAAGGGCAGTCAGATGGACACACCCCAAATGGACACACCCTTCTAAGACAATCCCTCCCCCCCCCCCAAAAAAAAAAAAATTATTGAAATGGTGTATTTAAACTTAACTGTGTAATCCATAAAATGAATTGATCAAGCTTCTTAATGACAATTAACAGTTCATCGATCCACCATTAGTTAACATGCCTAATACAGAGAGGAAGAGGGTGTTGACATGTAGGCAGGCAGACAGGTGCTCTGTGTAAAGAGTCTTCAGTCTGGAATTGTGTAAGAATCATTTTGCTGTGGCCTAATCTGTGAGCGCTGATGTGTAGGTTTATTAATTGACCAGCCCTGGTCAGTGGTCTCCTTGCATCCCATAATAATCGCGGTTTATTAATTATCTGACTGAGCCTGGGGTAACTGACTGGGTAAAAAATCTGTAACCACACTGACTCTCCCTATCTGGAATCTCCCAGCCCTGGTCAGTGGTCTCCTTGCATCCCATAATAATCACGTAATGTGGTGTTGCTGACCTGGGACTGGTCTCTACACCTCTCTCGTGTGTGGGACCCAGAGTTGCTAAGAGTTTCCCCTCTGCCTGCACATCAACGGTGTGCCCACCAGGGGGCAGTCTCTGCTCGGTGTGATGCTGTTGAAGACCTGCTCCGATTGCCATCTTCCTCACTCTGTGAGTCACCACAGTGTTCATTCATGTCCATGGTCAGAAACTGCACTCGCTTCAGAGTCTTTTTGTCTTCTTTTTTTTTTTGATGAAAAATTATAACTGGTATGTCACATGCAGTGGTCAACCATATGTACAGCAAGTGTAGCGGCGCAGTTATGACAAATAATTACAAATATAACCATAATCAATAATCTCATAAAGTGACAGTTATTAGTCATGTGTCTGATGCCCTTGTTTGACAGTGTTATGTCTGAAATTGATTATTGCATGCATATATTTCTATATTATATATGGATGTGTTATGAGCAGAATCGTGTGATAAATGTCGTAAACTCATCCCTGGTCCCTGTGTGTTTATGTTCTGGACCGTCGGCTGACTTGTGCAGTAGGATTGTTTTCAGCGAGAAGCTTAATTCCCCAGCGACCAGGGGGCCAGGACTTCTGTCCTAGAGGAAGTGACGATTTTTTGGGCTTCTCAGCACAAGTCATGATGTCACAGACCTGCACCCTTGAAGGACGGCTTTGGGGAAAGGGTGCGTGGACTCTTCAGCCGATCAGTGTCTTAAATTAATCACTTTGGTGCTGAAACAACCCAACCCAAAAAAAAAACCCAGCAGGCACTGGAGTCTGACGCCACCGTTTTAAAAGAGTTTATGCGCCTAATCGCTGCTGACCCCTGTGATTTTTTACACAAAAAGCTCCCTAAAAGTCCCGGAACTTGGATGGAGGTTTGGCGTATGGAAAGTGGGGAAACTGTCGCCTGCACCCTAACGTTGCAGCACATTATTTTGTGAGTATGCGGGATAATTTCGTTCATCAAAATGTCGAGGGTGATTTGCGCTGCAGCCTCGACGCTGTGATCTAACTGTATCAGAAAACTGGAGACTTGGCGCCTGCGCGGGCTTGTGCGTTCCCAGGATGCATTGCGCGAGAGGCTGCTCAGGAAGCGATGCCGTTGACCTGCTGTCCTCGGCCAATGAAAATAGCCGTCCTGTCGTCCATTTATATGCTGTCAAAAAAATGCCAGGCTCCCTCAGAGTCCAGCGCTGGGCCTAGGGTGGGGCAGGGGGCGAGCCAAAACCAAGGGGGCAGGGCCCAGGGTTACTGCGGGGGGGAACAGGCTCCTCTGTGTTCCCACGGTAACCAGCTGTCATCGGGGCATCTCTTTCAAAAGCCCCCACAGAAGCAGATTTTAATATTTATTGTTGATGAAGGGGGGGGGGGGCAGATAGGGGTGAACACACACAGCAGTTCTGCTCTTCACTCTAATCCTGATAAGCCTACGGGGGGGTACACTGCGGGTGTTCACAGTGTTAAATTTCACAGCGCGTGGGGCGCGAGCAGGGCCAATAGAGCGGAGGTTCAGGGCTCTCATCCGGTTTAATTAGACATTAACAGACTGCTGCAGACAGGGAGAGCTTAACGGTGTGGGGTGTTTTTTTTTTCGCTTTGTGATTTCGGTCGCCGCTGGTTACCAGTGCAGGGGTTTGAAAACAGGCTCGGTGCTGGAGTAACTTAGGACGGTACTTCACCACGGTACACCGAGTGTGTTTGGCAAGCTGACACCGCTCAAGTAGAAGGACGTTCTTTCACGACAGAGGCTGAGCTCGCCGTTTGGAACGTAACCAGCCTGATGTAACGCACCTCATCTGGAATCTGAGGATGAACCCCATTCTGCAGCCCTCAAACAGCCCGCAGCTGCTCCGCTATATTAACATTAACTGCTCAGGATCAATGTGCATCAGCAGCTCAGACAATATGTCTCACATGCACA
>CM077287.1:68441562-68461562 GCA_039654925.1 Anguilla pacifica
ATTGACTTGACGGGTTCATGCGCATGCAGAAGGGCAGCAGCTCAAAAATGTCACTGTAAAAACATAACATTTGTGTTCACACAAGAGCACTCCATTTTGGCAGAAATGTCGGTGATGTCACAATGGCCTTTATGATGTCGGTGATGTCACAATGGCCTTTATGATGTCGGTGATGTCACAATGGCCTTTCTGCGTTTTGCGAGCATGTGGATGCATTCAGCTGTGTCATAAAAACCCTGGCAGAATTTATCACACAAACTAAAAGATTGTACTTCCCACCTTCGACTACGAGTTGCACTTTCACATAACAAACAAAACCGAATATCCACATGAGTAACATACACACACTCACACGCACATATACACAGGCACACACACACACACATGCACTGGCACGCACACACATACACATACACAGGCACACACAGGCACACGCACACACACATATGCGCACAGTGAAAATTTATTCACCCTTAATAGCATGCTCAGAACAAGGCAAGACAATTCTATAATTACTGCTTGAATATAATTTGATAAATGAATTAATAAAACTCCTCTAATTGTAAGTGCCAGATCGTGACAGAAGCTCCTATTGTGGAAAGTTTGTTTCTTACCTCAAAATTAAAATTTATTCTCACATCTCAGATTTAATCAGCAACTGTGGCACTGTAATTAAAGCAATAACTCAACTGTTCTCTCTGTCTCTCTCTCTCTCTCTCTGTCTCTCTCTCTCTCTCTCTGTCTCTCTCTCTCTCTCTCTCTCTCTCTCTGTCTCTTTATCTCGCTCTGTCTCTCTCTCTGTTTCTTTCCCTCTCTCTCTCTCTCTCTCTTTCTCTACCTCTATCTCTCTCACTGTTTTTGTCTCTCTCTCTCTCTCTCTCTCTCTCTGATAAGGGACAAATCTGGTATAAAAACAAAAGATTAGCCTTGCTGAGCAGGCAGTCCACTCTGGGGCGAATGACACAGACCAGTATGCATTTTCCCATAATAATAGCATGAAAGGGCCAACTGAGGACTCGCCCCTGATTGGCCCAAAATCCCCACGCCCCCCCAACCCACACACGAAATGCACTGCATCACAGGATCAGATATAACTATCATAAGATTTACAAATGAGTCCTTGCTTTTGGACTCGTGGAAGCAAAGAGCAGAAAGAGACCAGAGTGTGTGTGTGTGTGTGTGTGTGTGTGTGTGTGTGATTCAATTTAGCATACACTTTTGCCCATTAAATCTTGTTTCAGTGTATACTCAATGTTTATATTGGTTTCTCTGAAAATTGTTTTTTATTTAATTAATTATTTTTTTGCTCCGTGATAAACATGTGTTAGTATTTAGTTTGATATAGTAATGTCTATGAAACAGGCATTACTGTTTCACACAGAGACTACACTGACTGATTGTTTGTTATTCACTTAGCGTACACCCTGTTTCATGTTTAATGTACAGCGCACTGGGCAACATTCCATTTCATTAACCGATAAACCAATCAGCACCCTTGGAATGTCGCGGATACCAATCATGCTGGAGTGTGGACTGGGAGGGGTCTGCGGTGTCCTGGGGGGACCTCTTTCATTCTTTCATTCTGACTGGCAGAAAGAGAGGGACATAGATAGAGAGAAAGAGAGGGAGGGGGGAGAGGGAGAAAGAGAGGGAGAGGAAGAGAGAGAGAGAGAGAGAGAGAAAGAAACGCTCTGGGAGCCGAGCACCATCTGCTCTACCCAGACCCGGGTCAAATACCTATTTGCTTTGGATTCAAATGCTTTTCTGTGCTCTATTGATCTTGCCTGGTGTAATTGAGCCTGCCAATATGACCAGAAGGTGGGGTTTGCACTTTTAGAGAGTAATGCATTGGTTCCAATACACCAGACAAGAGCAGTGAAGCTTAAAAATGTATTTGAATCCAAAGCAAATGCGTATTTGACCCAGCTCTGGCTCAACCTTAGCCTTGCCTGCCCCAGCTCAGAAAGCCCTGCTTGAGGTAATGCACAGCCAGTCCCCTTAGGAGCTGTGCTTTAGCGCACTCAGTCCCCTTAGGAGCTGTGCTTTAACATGATGCTGTGCCTCGGCCCGTGGGCTTTGAACCTGCACACACACACACACACACAGTCACATAACCTCTCTCTCACACACACACCCACACGCACATACTTACACAAACATACGTACATACTCTCACACACTCACATAAACACACATGCACACACACTCACATAACCACACGCACACAGTTACATAACCTCTCACACACTCATACACACACACTCACACACGCACACGCACACGCACATGCTCATCCATCTCATCCTCTCATTTATTTCCTTCCTTCCTCTGCTCTGGTCTCTCCGTTCCTCCCACACTGCCTCCCACATGTCTGCCTGTGATCTTTCGTGCGTGAGCTTGTGCGTATGGTCTGATGTGCATCAGTGCATGTCTGTGATCTCATACAAACCTCTCCATGGAGCTGAACCTGCAGGCAGCCTGTGCTGATCCCATCCCTTATTACCCTTATTAATACCCTCCCCTTGCTGTTGTAATACCCTAAATACCCTAAATACCCTTCCCCCTGCTGTTTTAATAGCAGAAATGCCCTTCCCCTTGCCGTATAGGTAACTATACAATAGCAAGTCCTCGTTTATGTTGTTTCCTTTTGTTTTGTCCGGTCGTGTAAGGTTACAGCATGGAATGGTTTACATATGACGGTGCCTTCCTTGGGTTTATACAACAGTAACCACCTTACCCTCAGAACATCGACTGACCCCCCCCACCAACCCTCCATGCAGTTTAACTATGTGTGGATAGACTCGACGAGACTAGTCTAGACTAGTAGTTTAATTGCATTTTGCAGCAGTTTGCTGGTAGTTCAGCCACATTGAAATTTTTGTCGTGGTTGTAGTAGATAATTATTTAATTACTTAATATGTCGTTTTGAGGTGTGGTTAACTGCGATAACTGCCAACTTCCTTTGGCCCTAAAATATACGTTTTTGACCAAATATCCCCTCCTCTCTTTCTCTTTTCCCTCTTATTCAGTCTGGTGAGAAGCATTTCGGCTCCACCATAGTTGCCAACATTCAACTGCCAACTGCCAACTGCCCCACGTCGATGGTCCTCCCCACTGAGCTGTATTAGTGGTTCTCCCCATGCACAAAATTTCAAGCATTTAGTTTTAACAAAAAAAATTTTTTTTTTTTTTTTTTTTGACTAGTCCTTCTTCCAGAAGCTACATTTATCCTTTGGGTAGCTTTGCTGTAGTTGTCCTACTTTCCGTGTGAAGTAGTGCTCTTTCAGAGTAGGTTCCCCAGCACTGGAGGAGAGGGCAGAAGAAAGAGGAGGTGAAAGAGGAGGTGAAAGAGTGACCTACGGGCGACCGGATCGGTGGAAACGGACACCATGTCTGCTTGTCGGTCATGTGTCTGTCACTGTAGCAGCTGGTGCCCGCCGTTCAGTCACATGAGCACCATAACCGCGAAACCGCTTCTTAATCACGGACTCCCAGCGATGCCTTCCACGGGTATGCATCGCCCCCAAAACCCGCGCGAGGAAATGTCCCCAGCAGCATTACGGAACCCCCAGAAGCCTTCGCTGCTGGAACCCTGCCGTGTTTCCATGGTTATGTGCGTGGAGAGGCAGAACACCAGCTCTGACCGCAGGTGAACCTGGGGCTATGCCTGGAGTTGGACCCCACCCACACACCCCCCTTTTTTTATTTCGTATTCCCCGTGTTACCCCGCTGTGAATCACCTGCTGGGGCAAAGGCTCTGTAATCCCTGTATCTCTTTAACATGATCTGTGGGGGTGGGGGGGGGGGTGCTGGGGTGTGGGGGTGCTCTCCAGTACACTGCAGAATCACTGCGAGCTCCCTGATAGCAAGTGCTGTCTCCCCAACATCTCTGGAGTACAGCTGTATGGTCTCTCTATCTGCAAGCACTCTCTCCCACATCTCTGGAGTACAGCTGCATGGTCTCTCTACTTGCAAGCACTCTCTCCCAACATCTCTGGAGTACAGCTGCATAGTCTCTCTACCTGCAAGCGCTGTCTCCCAACATCTAGTGTACAGCTGCATGGTCTCACCCTGAGCTCTCTGCTTTTGCACTGCGTTACAGTCGTCCAGCAAACCCTCTTATCCAGAGCTACTTATGCAACTTCTTACGCAGTATCCATCTAAAGTGTCCGTCTGGATATTTACTCAAGTAATTCGGGTTAATAACTTGCTCAAAGGGTGCAGCTGCAGTGTCCCACCTCAGTTTCGAACCCGCTACCTTTGGGTTACAAGCCCAGCATCTGATCCATGATTCTGTTGCCATTACGCTACACTGCCATGTTGTCCTTTGTAGCAGGAAATCCGCGTGCTCGTCCTTCTCAATGTCAGGTCCTCACTGCTGGTGGGGTGGGGGGGGAGGGGGGACGCTCTCGCATAGAAAGCAGAGATGAATATTAAACGCTGCTGTCCATGTGACCCAGCATGCACTGCGCAATTTAATCAGAGCTGACAAGAATGACCCAGAGGTCCTGGGTCAATTGCTAAAAATTACTCAGATGCAAAGCACACTGTGCCATCAGGTCAACCTGGACCGAAGTCTGAATTTGACTGGACAGCGCACTCTGTCCAATCTTCTGATTGGTAGACAGGCCACATGTGACATGTGCCGACCAATCACTGATGTGTTTAACACCACAGGTTAAACACCACATTGCATTTATGTACAGAAAAGCACGCCTTTGAATTTTCACATGTAGAATATAATATCTAAATCTGCACGGGGATCTGCGATGCAAGGTTATCTGTTATCTGTTATCTGCAAACGACAAGTGGCGATGCGCACGCGTGCGTTACGCTGTCGCTGTTTGCATTCAGCGCATACGCACGCGTACATATCGCACATACGATGCTCAAAGGTAGGCCACTGCACGCCCAGCGTTATGAATAGAGGGTATTAGTCGCCCGCTTGGCACTGACGTGATTGGATTTCATTCGTTGATCTCTCACCAGGCCAGCGAACGCTGGAAATGACATCAGCACCTGGTGCGTCGCCGGCTGCGTTTATTTATGCTGTGATTCATGAACAGCCCGTATTAATTTACATTAGTGCAGCGGGAGGGGCTGTCGCTGCTATCCTGTCCATTTATGCACGAGTCCCCTGTATTACAACAGAGACACTTTCACCGCAGAAATACATTTTTAAAAAAGTCAATCTGAGCAAGTGTTTTCGTCTTACTTTTAACCGTGAAATCTTATCCCTATTTCTTGTTTTGCACAAATGAAGCAACAAAGATCAAGAAGATCCATGAGGTGAGACAGTTTGACTCATTTGTGGATTTGCCAGTGGGAGAAGACTGTTTCACTTAAAGAGCAAAAAGTTTAACTTGATACAAACAAATATTTTCTACTTGATAGAAAAAAGATTTTAAGTCTCATTACAAGAGTGAAACACTTAAGGCAGACTTTTTTCAGTGTTTTTAAGGATGAAGTTTGAACCTTTGCTAACCTGAATGCTTTCCAACCACCAAAATAAACATTTCTCCTTTTTAAAACTTGTTCTTAAACTCACCCAACACATCTGAATATTACTGCTGCGGTCCACTGGAAAAATTTTCCACAAAAATACAGAAATGTTTTCATGAACGCGACTACAAGATGTCGCTGGTAGTTTAATGGTACACACAGATAGTAACTTACAGTGCTGCTCTCTCATACTTGTATGTATGAATAACACATTTAGCATATCTGTTTAAAAAATAAATCAAAACAAATAATAATTATATACAGACAGGCCTTATGTTCATTTGTGGTATCCATAGAAACTGCCTGCTCTCTTTCTCTGTCCTTTTTTTCTCTCTCTCTCTCTCTCTCTCTCACACAAACACACGCACACTCACATACACACACAAACATGCACGTACGTACACACACACTCACTCACACACACACATACAGGTGAACCTTGATCCAAAAGCATACGTGGCCATATTGTTATTTTTCCCACACAAGCCCTTCAGAGAAAGCAGACTCCATGTATTTTGTTGGCTCAGAATCCAGGCCTTGGGGGGGGCGTGGTCTTTGTGCTGTTTCCTGACTCAATTAATTAGCCTTGAGCTTCTAATTGATTGCTTAACTTTAGTGGGCTCTTTGTTTGGTTATGCAGTCAGTTTGATTGGGGCATCGCTTAAATAGATCCCCTTCCACCTCTCCATCCCTCTCCCTCACCCCCCCATCCTCTCACTCGCTTTCTCTCTTTTCTTTCTTGCACCCTCTTCATCTTCCATTAGACTAGCAGCCCCAGTAAATGAGTGCTGCTACTCCTCCCTCCCCTCCTTCTCTCTCTCTCTCTCTCCCTTTCCCTCCCTCTCAAACTCTCTCTCCCTCTCTCTACCATCTCCCTCTCTAACTCTCTCCCTCTCTCTCTCTCTCTCGCCCTCCCTCTATCACTCTCTCTCCCTCTTTCTCACTCTCCCTACCATCTCCCTCTCTGTCTCTCTCCCTCCTCCAAATGTTATTGACTATTTATATTCAGCCTGGGTGAGTGTGCCAACAAAGTGAAAAGCCTTATGAATGGCATGTGGTGCTGCAGGAAATGGCAAGAGTGTTTAAAAAAAAAAAAAAGTGTAATATAATCACTGGTCCTTACAGATGCTGGGTCACCTATCCCATGATCCTCTGGGTAAGGCAGTGCCATCCACTTCCTCTCTCTCTCTCTCTCTCTCTCTCTCTCTTTTTCTCAGTCAAATGCAGAAGGTCTTTATCAGCAAATCAAATTCCAGATAAGAAATTTCCTAACCAGCATGCAATAGACTGCCACCACTCAAGCAGTGTTTGTCTGTGAAGGGATCGGACTTCCTCTCTTGGTTTTCGTCTGTGTGCACACGTGCGGAAGAGCTAAACAAAATGGCTGACAGAAGAATGAACCAACAGGACTGCATATAAATCCCCTGCTCAGGCGGCCTAGTCTGAAGTATCCATGCCCGAGCAGATCTGTGAGTTAGACACATCACCTCACCTCCTGACGACTTTGAGTCACGCTCGAACCCTGGATTTGCACTTCTGTGAGACTGGCAGCCGACAGAGTACAGAGAGGCTCATGGGATATCCTGTCCTGTGAATCCAACAGGTGGCACGTCACTGTGTTTCTCCCTCTGTGTGTCTCTCATTCGGTCTCTCTCTCTCTCTCTCTCTCTCTCAAATTGGTGTGACTGCTCCAGTGGTGTGAGATCGCCCTGTCTCTGAGAGGCTCCCTGCAGTCCTCTGCATCGCCACATGAAGCGCCTGTTGTTTTGACGGTCCCTGAAAGCAGTGCCTTCTGGGAACTCTGCTGCATTATCCAGCTAAAGCGCTGCTTCCCTCAATAGCGCTGGGCCCTTCGGTCCAGAACTGAATCCTGGCTGCGGTCAGGGATCTGCATTTGAGGGGATAGCAGGAAAGCACTCAGCTACTGCTCCCAGGCTGCAGGAGCCTCTCCACTCTCTGGTGCGTCGGGCCAGCTAAGAGCCCACGAACGGGAGCCACTGGTTGGATGCAAGCTCGCCATGGAAACCATCAACATTCCGCTGCGATGTGTGGGCATGATCGGTGCCGATGCAGCCTTTAGATGATGCTGCAAGAGCTCACTTAATTTTAAGAATTCTCCAGATTCTGTTAGCAGTGCTGATTGTGACCTCATAACAGACTGTGTGACCTCACAATGTGTTATGCAATGTAATTGCGATCTGGGTGAGTTCTACAGTCCCTCCAACCCTTGCCCACACGCCATATTTTATTATGACTGTGCTTCCCTGCTTCTAATGCTCAATACATATTTATTTCTGCCTGTTGGGGAAAAAATAGGTTTGGTGAATGGAATTTGTGTGTGTGTGTGTGTGTGTGTGTTTCTGCACACACACAGTGAAGAGCGTATGATTATAGAAGCTGAAATATTCCGTATAACGAGTATATGTGTAAGCTTTGTGGGATGTACTGAGAAATAAAGCACGAGAGAGAGAGAGAGAGAGAGACAGAGAGAGAGAGGGAAAAGAGTGATAGAGATGAGGAAAGTAGGGTGTGAAATGTGTGCTTTGTGCTCATATTGGCAGTGGCAGTGTATTAATGGGTAAGGAGTTGGTCTTGTAACCAGGTTGCCGTTGTACCCTTGAGCAATGTACCTGACCTGCATTGCGTCAGTATATATCCAGCTGTATAACAGGATGCAATGCAAATGCTGTGTATAAAAATTTGTGTTAGTCGCTCTGGATAAGAGCGTCTGCTAAATGGCTGTAATGTAATGTATATGGAGTACGATCCGTGTTGGCTGTTCAGAACAAACACACACACACACACACACACACACATGCACACACAGAAGGAACAGGCTGGTTCTGCAGTGTGTACCAACTGACATTTTAGAAAATTGCCTCTGCTGTGCAAAACTCGTTTCTCAACTCCTTTGCTATGGCAACGCTTATAAATCATCTGGGCGAGTGGGGCAGCTAACGGCATTATTCTGCTCTTGAAGTGAGGGTCTTAAATATTAAACTCCCTCCTCTCTCTCTGTCTCTCTCTTCTTTCCTCTGCCCCTCTCTTTCTCTCGCTCTCTCTCTCTCTCTCATTCAAATTCAAATGTATTTTATTTGCATAACAAGTAAACCTGTGTGGCAAAACCAATGAGATACACAAATTGCAAACAGACCCATACAAGCAAGACAAAAGGGGAAAAAAACAGTAAAAGTAACCCCCCCATAAACACATACAAATACACACACATGTAGACACACACACACACTCTCACACACACCCAGGCCAAAAGACAATTACTTTAGAAATGTAAGAATGTATCAAACCTGTCAGTCTTAGTGATGAATGACATGTACCTGTATTTAATACACACCCTGTCTTAATTTATGGCAGGCAGAGACCTCTATAGTGGAATCTGGGCCACCTGGACCAGACTGAGCTGAGCCAAACCTGCTCTCCCGAACCACCTGGACCAGACTGGGTTGAACCAAACCTGCTCTCCTGGACCACCTGGACCAGACTGGGTTGAACCAAACCTGCTCTCCTGGACCACCTGGACCAGACTGGGTTGAACCAAACCTGCTCTCCTGGACCACCGGGACCAGACTGGGTTGAACCAAACCTGCTCTCCTGGACCACCTGGACCAGACTGGGTTGAACCAAACCTGCTCTCCTGGACCACCGGGACCAGACTGGGTTGAACCAAACCTGCTCTCCTGGACCACCGGGACCAGACTGGCCTGAACCGAACCTGCTCTCCTGGACCACCTGGACCAGACTGGGTTGAGACATACCTGCCCTCCCAGACCACCTGTACTGGGCTGGGCTCTGTGGGTCAGTTATTATTATTTATTATTACTACTGTTACCAGTAGCAGTCTTTACAAATACTTACTTGTTCATCTTTTGTATTTCTAACTGCCTTAACCTTTTTGTACAGCTTTTCTGACATGTGATTAGCCTGTTTCCATGGTGATCTAAAACATTCTTGACGTGTAATTGAGGGGTCACGCTGTACATGCTGTGGAGTGGTCGGCATGGTGACAAGCTCCGCCCTCTGACACACATGTCAGCTGCAGGACGCTAGCTCCGGGCTGCGTTAGTCACGACTGCTCACGAGCGTGGGCTGTGTGAAAACCATACATCTCCCTCTGGCCTGTAAAGGTCGTTAAACAATGAAATGTTTGATGTGTGTGTGTGTGTGTGTGTGTGTGTGTTTGCGTGTGTGTGTGTGTGTGTGGGTGTGGGTGTGAGCCACAAACTCAACCAGAACCACAGAAGTAAAGATCATGATGTAAAAGGAAAAGGAAGCTAAATCTAAGCCTACGTGTCACTGACAACCTGTCACTCCCATTCTCTCGTCCCCGTCCACCGGCTCCATATATCTGCCCACACCAGAGACTCAGGTCCCCTACAGGGGACGAGAATGAACGGCCGGGCCCTCAGAGGACGCCGGAGAAGCCGATGGACAGGCTCTGCAGCCGCACGAGGGGGCGGTGATTTTCGCCCCCCCGTCTGCAATCGATTAAAACGCAAAATCTCTCCGTGGCGGGATCGCGTGCCGCGCGGCGCGTTAGCGGACGTGGGAGCGTTAGCGAGCCTGACTGGGACGAGGGCACGGGGCATCGGCGCGTCCTCGCGCGCGGGCGCGGGCGCCGCCATTCCTGAGGTAACGAGGGCTCCCTCCGCACACATCAACAGCGTCCAATTAAGCGCAATTAACAGCTCGTTAACAATGCAGGAAGTGAACATGGTTACAGAGGAAGCTAGAATAGAGGGAATAGAGGAGGGGGAGGGGGAGGGGGAGGGGGGTGTGGGTGGGCTCACTGGTGTAGCATTTGGTCGGCCGGAGACGTAGATCGGTCTCGGCTGCGCCGGCTGGTGGAGAGAGCACACGCACCTGGGCTGCGTTGGCTAATCAGCCCAGGTGCCTAAAGGTGTGCTGCTCTCCACAGTTCGGGGCCGAGACCGGGAGCTCACATAGCCCTTGATGTGTCATTCTTGATCTATGTATATTACTTGTTTAACAACTTAATCATTCTTCATAATTCTCAATATGTATCACGCATCCACAAACCTGATTATATATATATATATATATATTTTTTTTTTGCATACCTCAGCACCCGACTGCAGCTCCTCAAAATATTAAGTGTTATTCTGAGCCCACTTAGCCGTCACACAATGACACTGTTGAGCAACAAACAGAGCACTGTGTTCCAGAGCCCAAGGCTGTCTCATGGATGGAGGAGCACCTCACAGATCTTACTGTTTTGGCATCATCAGACCACGATTAACCCCTTCTGACTCCCTATCCCCACCCCCTTCTATCCTCTCCTGGCATCCCCAAATCACCCAGTGTTACGGTCGCCATGGTGAACAGACGGATCGTGCTGAGTTAACAGTAGGTGGAAGTTGTGGCAATCAAAGAATATTGTAATGTTTTCTTTTTATTAATCAAACATTAGGGGTAACAGTAAGCATGCGACTGAACAGCTAGATACAGCCCAACTAACACGCACAAATCAGATACAGTCTGGATCAGCTGAAGAGCTCTAGTACTGAGCCTGCATCACTGTTGTACTGACTCTGGATCAGCTGAAGAGCTCTAGTACTGAGCCTGCATCACTGTTGTACTGACTCTGGATCAGCTGAAGAGCTCTAGTACTGAGCCTGCATCACTGTTGTACTGACTCTGGATCAGCTGAAGAGCTCTAGTACTGAGCCTGCATCACTGTTGTACTGACTCTGGATCAGTTGAAGAGCTCTAGTACTGACTCTGGATCAGTTAAAGAGCTCTAGTACTGAGCCTGTGCTGCTGTTGTACTGACTCTGGATCAGTTGAAGAGCTCTAGTACTGACTCTGGATCAGTTAAAGAGCTCTAGTACTGAGCCTGTGCTGCTGTTGTACTGACTCTAGATCAGTTAAAGAGCTCTACTACTGAGCCTGTATTGCTGTTGTACTGACTCTGGATCAGTTAAACAGCTCTAGTACTGACTCTGCATTGCTGTTGTACTGACTCTGGATCAGTTAAACAGCTCTAGTACTGAGCCTGTATTGCTGTTGTACTGACTCTGGATCAGTTAAACAGCTCTAGTACTGAGCCTACATTGCTGTTGTACTGACAGCTGATTTCTGCTTCCTTTTCATTTTTTTCCAGTTGCTCTCCCCCACTGCACCAACATCGCTCTTGCAATTACACCCCCACGCCCCCATCCTGCTGCGCCCCCCCCCCACCATCCCCAGCCCCCGGAACTCCCACACCCCCAACCTCCTCCTCCTTCCATTGAAAATCAGTTCCCCAGCACTGAAATCTGGTCCCAGTTACCATGGTTACCCCATACTGAACCATATCATTTTCTACTTCCAGCAGGGAGGGGGGGGGGGGGGGGTCAGTTAATGATGTCACTCTGGGGGAGGGGGGGGGTGTGAACCGTGCTGAGCATATGAATGGACTCAGGCGGGAGCAAATGTTTACATTCATGCAGCACTGCAGATGACCACCTTTCGTCCTGGTTACTACGCTTGTATTATATCTATAATGAGTAAGCCTGTCAACCAAACAAAATAATAGTTGGTTAATCTTTTCGCCATTCGTTTAGTTAATTCCACAGGTTAATTGGGAAAATGTTAAAGCTGCTGATTAACCACTGGTGTAAATATTCCTCGGAATCCGTGCTAGCTGTAGACCTGTTTCTCAGCTGGCTCCGCCCACTCTGATGCCCTTTCCCGTGTATCCAGGGACTCTGCCCTCATATGCTGTTTTGCTGAAGAAGATCCAGGGCTCTCTCTCTCTTTTCAGTTTGGGGTTGTTTGTATATTCTTTAGTACCTTTCTGTGAATAAGCCTTTTATCTTCATTTGGTGCAAACTGGGCATCTGCTTCGTTGTGTTTACAGTGGCTGTGCTGCAGCCGTAAACACCCAGGAGCGCAACTGCTGTGCCCCACCCTGGAGTCGAAGCGGCAACCTCTGAGATGCACGCGCCCAGTTCCCCCAGGCTGCTGCACTACGCGCTCCTGCTTGCTTTTGGGTCGTCTCCATCTCATGAGGGAACAGGCAAACACCTCCATCCCTGACGCCTCCTTGCCCTCCTCTTCTCTACCCTTGTTCCTGCGGGGACGGGAGGCCACTAGGGCCCAAACGGCAGGATGTGATCAGGGTTCTCCAGGGTTCTCCCGGGTTCTCCAGGGTTCTCCCGGGTTCTCCGGAGTGGAATTCACTCCACCTGCTTTATCATTCTGTTTTTCCGCCGTCGGTTTGTTTGATGAATAATTCCGTCAGAGTAGAAGTTGCTGTCAAGACTGTCAGGGAAAGAAAGAGTGTATTTTTAGGCGCTCTTTTGAAAAAGAGGCCCCCGGCCTCCCACGCACTTGCGTCATGGTTACCGATCCGCCGCATGAACGTGCTTTGAAAAAAAAAAAAAAAAAAAAAAAAAACTTTATTACTGGATGCGTGTCAGAGACATTCAGAACGCTGTGAGGCCCAAAACTCCAGAACTCTACACGAGGGGTGAGACGAGAGCTTTTATGAAAGAGGGGAATAAAATCAGGAGGGAGGGAGGGAGGGAGAAAGAGAGAGAGAAAAACAAGAAACCTTGGGAAAGCAAGAAAGGGGCCTTTTTGGAGCATTTGGAGCTGGAAGAATACACTTCTCACAGCATGCGGTGTGCTGCCCCCTAGAGGCCTGGAGCTTAGGTGAGTGAGAGTGTTCTCTTTTCTGTTTTTCATCACCTCTTCCGAAGCCCCCCCCCCCCCCCCCCCCCAAATTCTCTTTCTCCGCGCAATCCGGCATTCTCTCAGTTTTCCCCACGGGCTGGGAAACGAGGGGTGTGTGGAACACCGCTAAACCAGCGTTCCGTCCGCAAGGACACGCCGTGCCCCCCCCGGCTTAAAAATACGCTCATAAGTGATGGGACGCCCACAGCGCTCACTCCGCACCCTCGCCCATTGGTTTGATTACCCAAAATACACTCATACGTGATTGGACACTGGAATACCCAGAATACGCTCATATGTGATTGGACACTGGAATACCCAGAATACGCTCATACGTGATTGGACGCCGGATTACCCAGAATACGCTCATGCGTGATTGGACACCGGAATACCCAGAATACGCTCATACGTGATTGGACGCCGACAGCGCTCACCCCACACCCTCACCCGCTGGTTCGATTAACCAGAATCCTTCTCACACATGCCTCTGCTCCACATATATATGTATATATACACTGTCGTTTCTGCCTCTCTGCTGCTGAAGCCAACGCATCCCAATTCGTTTCATCTTCTGAATATTCAGTAAAAGGAGGGGGCGTGGCCAGGAACCAATGCCATGGCAACAGAGGACATCTTGTTCTGTAACACAGCAACGGGAAGACCTCCGTCACCGACCGGTACATCCTGTAGTCAAGAAACAGGGCGGAGCTGATGACTGTGGCCGAGCCGAGCACAGTACCGGTGTTCAGTGGAACACCAGTACCCAGAACCCTCTGCTCTCCCCCGCCTGGAGTGACATTTAAAAAGTCACAAGGAAAGAGTAAAGGCACATGCAGTAATGCATTCAGGCTTGCCCTGAAGGAGAATAAAGGGGAATTGAAATATTGTATTTTCTGCATGAGTTCTGTCAGCAGAACACAGGAGCTGAGGTGGAAATTACTTAAAGGTGATATTCTTCTTTTTCCCCCCGCAGTGATACGAATACTGCAGGGCGGCACGGTGGTGCAGTGGGTAGCACTGTCGCCTCACAGCAAGAAGGCTGCGGGTTCGAATCTCGGCTTGGGGCCTTTCTGTGTGGAGTTGGCATGTTCTCCCTGTGTCCGCGTGGGTTTCCTCCGGGTACTCCCCCCCCCCCCCCCCCCCCCCCCCCAAATGCTGACCTCTGTTCCTAGTATTGCCCTAACGCTGAGGCCTATACATTGAAATTTGGTGCTTCTCGCAAACAACTGTGAAAGGACGTGACCAAGTGTGATAATGTGCCAATAGATGTTATGTACTGTAATACAGAAGAACCAAAAGCCAAAAGAATTAAGCGGAAACCAGTGTTTCCCAGCTCCCGGGCTGTTCTAGACTACGCAGTACAAGACACCGGAACCTCATCGGTTGGTCGTCTCAAAATATCCTAAATTGCTGTTTTCACAAAAAATGCGGCCCAGATTTTCAGAACGCAGGAAGGCATACAAAGCGTGCACGAGGGCAAAGACGTACGGAAAGCCAAACATTTAGGCCCGGTGGCGTAAATTCATTCTGAATTAACATATCATATGCATAGAGCCCCTCCCCCTGTCCCACGATCCCTTTGACTGGTTAAGTACAATGTGAAAAAAAAGCATTACGATAAATAAATAAATAAATAAATAAATAAATAAATAAATAAATAACACCGTTGCTTTAATAAACACTTGTAATATTGGCAAGGGACTGAGATGAGTAACAGCATCTCCTCGGTGACTGCGGCAGTCGCTGCCTGTTCAGACAGAAACCACGCAAATATGTAATTGCTCGATCGTATAATGGAAAGACGAAGCTACCTACTAAGCAAATTCATTACGTGTTGCTTGTTAAAAGGACAAAATTGATTCCTTCCTCACCGCCTCCGCGTCCCCCGGGCCTTCTCCAAGGTGCTGAAATCCACGCTCGATCTTTACCTTTTACCTGGGCGTATTCCAGCTTAACTTTACCTGTAGCCTACAGTCATTCTGACGTTTATTATTGTTATTATAGTAATAGTAGTAGTAGCAGTAGTTCAGTAGCCTGAGACTACTGAAGGTTATTCAAGGTAGCGAAATTTTTCTTTTGACAAATTTCTCTTCAGGCCTTCCTGCATCGTCCACCACTTTCCCAGGCCTTTTAAAGCAGTTTCTAGCTACTTAGCGCAGCTTGCTTACGCAGCACTGGCCACGTTTCTGCTGCTTGTCTGGTAAGTAGCCTATTGCAGTCAGGACGGTCGTTTGGGGGAGTTGGGGGTGCACGCAGCCGAAGAGAGCAAAGCAGGGAATATAAACTCGAGCTCGCGCTCCTCACTGTAAACCGAACGCTCACACCTTCTGCCCGGCTAATAGCGACAGCGCTCTCTCATTGGCTGTGGTCCCAGGCACGTAACAGACGCTACGGAGGCGTGTTCGAACTGCAGGCTCGCAATGAAATGCGAAGCATCGTGCGGGAGAAGCGAAGTGAACTAGTTTATAGAAATGTACGTCACTTAGATACAATGTTTTTCTGACCCCAGCGCGGAAATATTTCCGAACAAATCCGATGTGAGTAACCAACCACAGACGAATTGCGCTTCATGGACATCAATCCTACGTTGCGGGTCTGACATTCACACTTTATGTTTTTGTGTCAGGCTATCTTCCTCCAGAAAAGCTTCAGCGCATGAAAAAAAAACCCAACTTCTGCAATAACTAAAAAATAAATACCAGTGACCCGCGAAGAAGCGCTCGTCAAATCGGTCTTTTGTCGGACACTCCGCATTCTAAGGAATATGTGCTACATGTGAATTAACTCCCGTCCGAGGAGGTGTCATTTAGGAACGTCATTTCGCCATTGCGATGGTAAGAATACCGCTTCTCTTTTCTCCAGCAGTCGAATTAAAAGGACAGTTGCCATTTCGTGTCAACCAAATCAAGATATATGTTTTATTTGTTTGGGGGAAAACACGGTGATGTCTGTTCTGTCTTCTAAGACGTGACGGGCTCAGTGATCGACCCGTGAGACCGCGCGTTCCACAGCATCGTGATGACCGTGATTCTAGGGATATAGACGCTTGGCGAAGTCTTAATAGCGGAACGGTGCATTGTAAGTCAGATTGATTTCTGCACATTGTGGCAGGTAGTTGCCTTCGACAAAGAATGTTAGGGAAGATTAAACGTATCAACACGTTGAAGAGAAATATTGCAAATACACGTGTCGCCTACCTGATTTATTAACAGCAGCCTCTAAAATATAAAATGAAATTATTACAATTACTACTACTACTACTACTACTAATAATAATAATAATAATAATAATAATAGCAAAAACAAAACATTAAATTAAGTATGTGCAGCAGGGGTCCGCTGAACCCCGGTGAAAGACCATATCTCGAGGGAAGACTTGATTTAATTGCTTAATTCATTAAATATGCAGTGTGTTTTTCTGTGTGCGAACCGCTGCAATACGTGGGAAAACATCGCGAGCCGTAGTGAAAAGGGGTCGCGTGACACCCGTCCGAATGCTGCGTTAATCAAAAATCTGTAATGGCGTAACACGACGGGACAGCGGGGCACGACGGGCGACCGCAGTGCGTGGTCCTCGCTGTGCGCCATTCGGTCACCTTCGGATGCAGGTGCGATTGTTGTCAATCGAGGGGGAGAAGAGCGCACCATTTCCAGTCGGTCGTGTGGAGATGTACGGAAGATAAGTCGATAAAAACATGCCCGAATCATCCCATCGCAAAGGCGTGGACGAGACAAATACACGCATTCAACTTATGTTTATGAAAAGGGTTTCATGAATGCATGTGTTGAGAAGTAGAAGTGCTTCTGTTTCTTACACAGAGAAATCCATTCAAGTTGCTTCGCTGTTGCACCACACCCTAAATCCTATCACATCACCAAACCCTTCCATGTCTTCATGACAAATTTGTGGTAAGGGAAATGCTTTAAGTGATAAGTGAAATGAGTGTGCGTGTGTGAGTGTGCGTGTGCGTGCGTGTGTGAGTGCGTGCAAGTGTTTGCGAGTGTGTGTGTGTGTGTTTGTGTGTGTGAGAGTGCGTGAGTGAGTGAGTGAGTGAGTGAGTGAGCGAGCGGGCGTGTGTGTGCATAACTATTGTTATGTTTCAGTGCTTTTGTTTTCCCCCAGCTGTTTCTAAATGGTTTTTGGTGTTTGCAGGTAGTATGGTATTGCAACACTGGGAAGTGATAACATGCAAATGCATCCATATTCCTAACAACTGCACAGGCCCAGAGAGTCACTGGCTCTCCTGTAGTACTGTGTGCCCTGTAGGGTGTAGAATAGTCACTGGCTGTCCTGTATTTCTGTGTGGCCTGTAGGGTGTAGAATAGTCACTGGCTCTCCTGTAGTACTGTGTGGCCTGTAGAGTGTAGAATAGTCACTGGCTCTTCTGTCGTTCTGTGTGGCCTGTAGGGTGTAGAATAGTCACTGGCTCTTCTGTAGTTCTGTGTGGCCTGTAGGGTGTAGAATAGTCACTGGCTCTCCTCTAGTACTGTGTGGCCTGTAGGATGTAGAATAGTCACTGGCTCTCCTGTAGTACTGTGTGTGGCCTGCCCTGTAAAGTGTTAAAAAAAAGAAAAAAAGCCTAGCTGAAGCAAACAGGTTGAAAATGATGGGGGCCATGTTTATCCTAATTCCCTCTGAGTGCATTTTTGACATCTGGCCACTTCTATAAACACTGCTGAGGTACAGTCCTGGAAGCTCAGAGCAGGACCAGATGGAGAACAAGTGGAAAAATAGACTGGTCCGGAAATATGATGCTGACAGAATAATTAATAATAATAATAATAATAATAATAATAATAATAATAATAATCATCATCATCATCAGCATTGATTTCTTTCCTCAGAAACTCCTCTACGTTAGGAGATACCAACCCTGTTCCTGGTGATCTACCATCCTGTAGTTTTTCACTCCAACCCTAACAAAGCACACTTCACTCAACAGCTAGAGATCTCTTTGAGCTGCTAATTAGTAGAGTCAGGTGTGCGTTGTTAAAGTTGGTGTTAAAACCTACAGGATGGTAGATCTCCAGGAACAGGGTTGGGCAACCCTGCTCTATGCCTTTCCACACAAGGTGCTTTATAGATTATAGAGATTTATAGATCAGTGCCCGTGTAAGTCCTACCAAGGTCTTCAGGATTACTGCAGTATTATTTCAGGGGGGTCAGTACTTGGAGGGGAGGGGGCTTTGTAAATCTCAAAAGCTACAGATACACGTTTCTTCTTCCAAAGTAACTGAATTAAATTCTGGCACTGTTCAGAATGCCAAATAACAAGCTACGCTTCACACAGGCACATACCGTGAAAGGGAGATACAGAATGTGTTCTATAAATAATTAAACAGGAGAGTAACAGCATTTTGCATATTAATGCGGTGGGATGTTTTGTTTTGTTTTCTTTTTGGTTTTTTTTTTTTTTGGTTGGCTGTGATTAATTGTTTGAAGCTGTGAAGCATTTGAGTGCGCAGGAAGACTTCCAGGAAAGCCATTATGACTGTAATCTGCCATGTAGCAAAGCCAGGGACAATCGTAAAGTGTAGCGTAAAGGAAACACGACTATAAAAATAAAAAAAAAGAAGAAAAATTTAACAGCAGTGAAAATATCTGGCTCTGCAATGGATACTTTTTGATACTGTTTTCACCCGTGCTTTTGGCTGTGTTCCTGCCAGGGTTCAGACTGGTTGCGACGTATTCAATTTAATCTTGAACTTCGACCCCCAAAAAGGACGATGTTCGGTATTCTAGAATTCAAAGTGTCTGCTTTCGTGATGTCATACTCTGCCATTTATGCCTCGTCTCCGGAGTTTTGAACTCCACAGTGGCCAATCACTGTGAGCTCTCTCAGTCAAGCCCCGCCCCCTCATGATTGTGGGTTCACTGTAAGTAGTGTTACCTCGCAGGAGGTTGTCTTAACTTCCCAGAAAGCAGAAAGAGACAGCCAATAAAATGCATATATATAGTATGATGATGTAAGACAGGGCTGCCCAACCCTGTTTCTGGAGATCTACTGTCCTGAAGGTTTTCATTTCAACCCTAATTTTGCCAAACTGATTCTATTATTTAGTAGCTTGACGAGATCTCTGGCTGTTGAATGAGGTGCGCTTTGTTAGGGTTGTAATGAAGATCTCCAGGATGGTAGATCTCCATGAATAGGGTTGGACAGCCCTGCTCTAGCTGTTGAATGAGGTGATCTTTGCTAGGGTTGTAATGAAGATCTCCAAGATGGTAGATCTCCATGAACAGGGTTAGCGACTGGTTGAGATACAGGTTAGCCGCGGAGTTAGCGACTGGTTGAGATACAGGTTAGCCGTGGAGTTTGCGACTGGTTGAAATGCAGGTTAGCCGTGGAGTTAGCGCCTGGTTAAGATGCAGGTTAGCCATGGAGTTAGCGCCTGGTTAAGATGCAGGTTAGCCGTGGAGTTAGCGCCTGGTTAAGATGCAGGTTAGCCATGGAGTTAGCGCCTGGTTAAGATGCAGGTTAGCCATGGAGTTAGCGCCTGGTTAAGATGCAGGTTAGCCGTGGAGTTTGCGACTGGTTGAGATACAGGTTAGCCGTGGAGTTAGTGCCTGGTTGAGATACAGGTTAGCCGTGGAGTTAGCGCCTGGTTGAGATACAGGTTAGCCATGGAGTTAGCGCCTGGTTAAGATGCAGGTTAGCCGTGGAGTTAGCGCCTGGTTAAGATGCAGGTTAGCCGTGGAGTTAGCGCCTGGTTGAGATGCAGGTTAGCCATGGAGTTAGCGCCTGGTTAAGATGCAGGTTAGCCATGGAGTTAGCGCCTGGTTAAGATGCAGGTTAGCCGCGGAG
>CM077287.1:68466562-68481562 GCA_039654925.1 Anguilla pacifica
TGGTCGGCTTGCGCGTAACGAGAACCTCTGTCCCGGGCCAATGGCCGCTCTCCCTGGCGCACCCCGGGGGGGGGGGGGGGGCAATGGGCTCCGTTATGGCTGAGTACATGCCCCTGGGCAGCGGGACGGGAGAGACTGGTCAGGGGTCAGGGGTCAGAGGTCAGAGGTCAGCTCCGAGCCACTCTGTTCCCCCCATCAGCCCACTGGCGGGAACATGGTCCCTGATGTGCGTCAGAGCCCACGCTCAGAGAGATCACCTGTGATTGATATTTACATCAGAGCGCACGCTCAGAGAGATCACCTGTGATTGATATTTACATCAGAGCGCACGCTCAGAGAGATCACCTGTGATTGATATTTACATCAGAGCGCACGCTCAGAGAGATCACCTGTGATTGATATTTACATCAGAGCGCACGCTCAGAGAGATCACCTGTGATTGATATTAGGCGCGTTTCCACCGCAGGAACTTTACCCCGGAACTAGGAACCTTTTTAGGAACTACGTGCGTTTCCACCGCAGGAACTAGGGTCTAAATTTAGTTCCGGGGGCTTTATTTTACCTCCAAAAGGTTCCTGCTCGGGGGGTAGTATTTTCCGAAAGTACAGGAACCTTTTGGGTGGAGCTTGCAGCGCTGAACATTTCTGATTGGCCGAGTACACGCAGCATTTTTTTGTGTTTATTTTCAACCGCCATTTTTAAAAATCTACAGCCGCAAACCGATTTATTTTCATAATAACTTCAAATCAAACTTGTATGTTATGCGGCGCAGTAGCCTAGTTTTGGTTATAGCCTGCCAACGTCTTGGAATTATAACGTGTGCTCTTCTGTTCTTTTCTTGCTTTAATAATCGTTTTATAAAATGCTAAGCATTCGTGCTGGGACAGCATATTACCTACCAAAACATTCAAACGGATTAATTCGGTTGCTGAATATTTTCTTCCGGATTTTCTTTGTTAGTCCGTTGTAATTGACTCAAAACGTTTGATACAGTTATGTGAGGTATGCGGTAGTTCTGCGTAATTCACATTGGTGATACAGTAAAAGCAAACTGGAAATCACCTTCCGCACTTTTTGTCATGGTAAAATAACAGGTTAATTCTAGTAGTCGTCCCTTTAGCTTTTTCAGACTGCCGTGATTTTACTCTGCCATTCTTCAATTCCACAAAAAGACCAGGAAGACTATGGGCTAATTTATGGTGCATGGTTCGCATCTGGAGGGCACACTTCGCTGCTCGGCTAGCAGTAACTTCGAAGGAAAGCAAACGGTGGCTGTACCACTGCTAATTAAAATTTTCACGCAAGTCCGAGTTTTCGTTCTATTCTTGTCATTTTGCGATTAGCCTATATGGAATTGACGATGAGAAAGTAATAAAACAGCAAATTGTTTACAACGTGTGCATGTTTTCTGCTGTTGTTGCCAGTTATACTGGAAATGTGAATGCATTCTGTCGCCTCGGATATCAAGACATGAAAGTGAATGTTCGCAGAAAAACATAATGAATGTGTTTGTGAGGATATATAAAACAGTTACAATCTGACTATCGGCCTGTTATATCCTATTTGTTGCATAACAACGGTCCAAGTTCAACTACCAACGACAGTTTTGCTTGACAACGGTAAAATATGCCCAAACGGCTGCAGAAGAATATTTCAATTCCAGGTGATTAAATCGATAAAAATCAATAAATACAAAAGTAACCATATATAGTCATTGTTGGTAACCCGTTGTATATAAGTAGAATAAACCCCTCCGGGCTGTCCCGGTTATTAGAAAATAATGTAGGCTACTTCGGTGGTAGTATGGGGTTACAGAAGAAATCATAGGACAGATGGGCCGACGACAACTTCGCTTTTTCATACGTCAGTGGGCTAATTTGCCTAATCTTCGCGGAACTTTAGACCGCGGTGGAAACGCAGGCAACCATTGTTTGAAGGAACCTTTTAGTTCCTGGAAAAGTAGTTCCTGGGACTAAAAGTTCCGGGTAATTTGGTGGAAACGCGGCTATTTACATCACAGCGCACGTTCCCCCAGATCACCTGTGATTGATATTTACATCAGAGCGCACGCTCAGAGAGATCACCTGTGATTGATATTTACATCAGAGCGCACGCTCAGAGAGATCACCTGTGATTGATATTTACATCAGAGCGCACGCTCAGAGAGATCACCTGTGATTGATATTTACATCAGAGCGCACGCTCAGAGAGATCACCTGTGATTGATATTTACATCAGAGCGCACGCTCAGAGAGATCACCTGTGATGCGTTACAAAACAGTGCTGAAGTGAGATCAGCTGTTATTAACGATTTTTTTTGCGTCAGAAAATCTGCACGGCCGTCCGTCTATAATTAACCAGGACTCCGCCCCTCGCTGTGCCCCCGCCAGCTCGCTAATTATAACGGTGCCAACTGCGACGCTGTCGGGGAAGGTTGCGTGCCCAGCTTCAGGGTGGGGGGGTCGTAGCGGGGGGGGGGGCATCACTCCTAAAGGTCAGTCATGTTGTTCTGTTACATCACTCCCTGCACTACCTGTCATCCCAGTCCTGGGATGCAACTTAATGTATCGACATATTTCACAAAATATGCTTTACTACAGTTAATAATACATCTGAAAATGTGCAGGCACCACTAAATATATTTTCCAATACATGCCAGTGTATCTTTTGCTTCATAACACATTCTGTTGGGTGTATTCAAATATATCACAACAAAACCAATAGTGGCAATAATTGCTATATTAAAGAAGAAATGTCTATATACAATTCACTGCGTTTCACAATAAAAATGACATTACTGCATTTCAAGGAAGAGTTTCCTGTTTCATCAATAAGCCAGTGTGTGCTACTTCTTGAAAACATTAGTAGTAATAATTCAGTGCTAAAAATATTATCAGAACAGCCTACCGTTGTCACAGAAACGGGACATTTTCCTCTTTTTGGGATGTGCAGTGTGCTCTGGTGCTCCATGAGGTGGGGGGGGGGGGGGGGGGTATTGTCCCAGGGACCTCTCCTCTCCCACAGAGAATAGGGGGTGGGGGGTGTGGGGGGGGTGGTGGGGGGCTAACTCAAATCCTCCATCTTTACTGCGCACACCGATTACAGACCGGTGTTTCCTGGCCACACGCCAGTCAAGTGTGTGTATGTGTGAGTGTGTGCGTGTGTATAGTGAGTGCACGTGCGCGCGTGTGTGTAACTATGTGCGTGTGTGTGTGTAACTGCGTGCGTGCGTAACTCTATGTGCGTGTGTGTGTGTGTGTGTGTGTGTGTGTGTAGAGCAGCAGTGGTGTCTGAATGCCATCCCCCTGTTCTAGTTGAATAACGGTTCTGCCCTTGTTCTGTGGGCTGGGGATCTTCTCCGGCTGCTTTTCTGCTGACGCTGTCAGTCTTAGCAAAGATCCGACCCCCCCACCCCACCCCCACGGGCCCCGGGGCGGAGTTTCGGGTGTGGCCCTCGCCTCATTGAGTCTGCAGGGAGGTGGAGAGATGGAGAGAGGGATGAGTTTAACGGAGGGAGAGAGAGAGAGAGAGGGGAAGGGAGGGAGAGAGGGAGAGAGGGATGAGTTTAACGGAGGGAGAGAGAGAGAGAGAGAGAGGGGAAGGAAGGGAGAGAGGGAGAGAGGGATGAGTTTAATGGAGAGGGAGAGAGGGAGAGAGAGAGGGGAAGGGAGGAAGAGAGGGAGAGAGGGATGAGTTTAACAGAGGGCGAGAGGGAGAGAGAGAGGGGAAGGGAGGGAGAGAGGGAGAGAGAGAGAGAGGGGGGGGAGAGAGGGAGAGAGGGATGAGTTTAACAGAGGGAGAGAGAGAGAGAGGGAGAGAGGGAGGGGGGGGAGGGTCGTGAGGCCGCGCGGCTGTCACCGAGCCTCATTGTTTAAGTCCCGCCGGCGCGGTCGGTGCTGCTGGGGGCTATTTTTAAAGAGAGCTCCCGCTAGCTGCTGACTGCTACGCGCCGCTGTCTCAGCCCCAAGCGCCAAGCAGAGCATGTGCTGTAAGCAGGCCGCCCGTGATTAAAGGGTGAAGCACAGCGACGCTGTGAGTGACGGGTCCTGGCAGCGCTGCCTCACAGCCGCAGCGTGGTAAGCGCGCGTTGGTACACCGCGGTCACTGGACCGACGCCCTTATTCAGGGCAGATTACAAAACGAGGCGCGGTCGTTGTGAGTTTCTGCAGATTGATCTGCGTAGCTATTCTACTGTACGGAATACACTTGCCCCCCGACTGTAATGTCGTAGCTGAATGGTTAGTGTTTGGTTGGTGTGTGGTATAATGCAGTGTCTGCATGGGTTGTTTGGTGTAATGCGGTGTCTGTATGGTTTGTGTGAGGTTGGTGTAATGCAGTGTCTGTATGGTTAGTGTGTGGTGTAATGCAGTGTCTGTATGGCTTGTGTTTGGTAATATGCAGTGTCTGTATGGTTTGTTTGGTGTAATGCAGTGTCTGTATGGCTTGTGTTTGGTATTATGCGGTGTCTGTATGGTTAGTGTGTGGTATAATGCAATGTCTGTATGGTTAGTGTGTGGTATAATGCAGTGTCTGTATGGTTAGTGTGTGGTATAATGCAGTGGCTGTATGGTTTGTGTGAGGTTGGTGTAATGCGTTGCCTGTATGGTTGGTGTGTGGTGTAATGCAGTGTCTGTATGGCTTGTGTTTGGTATTATGCGGTGTCTGTATGGTTTGTGTGTGGTTGGTGTAATGCGTTGTCTGTATGGTTGGTGTGTGGTATAATGCGTTGCCTGTATGGTTGGTGTGTGGTATAATGTAGTCTCTGTATGGTTTGTGTGTGGTTGGTGTAATGCGTTGTCTGTATGGTTGGTGTGTGGTATAATGTAGTCTCTGTATGGTTTGTGTGAGGTTGGTGTAATGCGTTGCCTGTATGGTTGGTGTGTGGTATAATGCGTTGCCTGTATGGTTGGTGTGTGGTATAATGTAGTCTCTGTATGGTTTGTGTGTGGTTGGTGTAATGCGGTGTCTGTATGGTTGGTGTGTGGTATAATGTAGTCTCTGTATGGTTTGTGTGAGGTTGGTGTAATGCGTTGCCTGTATGGTTGGTGTGTGGTATAATGCGTTGCCTGTATGGTTGGTGTGTGGTATAATGTAGTATCTGTATGGTTTGTGTGTGGTTGGTGTAATGCGTTGTCTGTATGGTTTGTGTGTGGTATAATGTAGTCTCTGTATGGTTTGTGTGAGGTTGGTGTAATGCGTTGCCTGTATGGTTGGTGTGTGGTATAATGCGTTGCCTGTATGGTTGGTGTGTGGTATAATGTAGTCTCTGTATGGTTTGTGTGTGGTTGGTGTAATGCGTTGTCTGTATGGTTGGTGTGTGGTATAATGTAGTCTCTGTATGGTTTGTGTGTGGTTGGTGTAATGCGTTGTCTGTATGGTTGGTGTGTGGTATAATGTAGTCTCTGTATGGTTTGTGTGTGGTATAATGTAGTCTCTGTATGGTTGGTGTGTGGTGTAATGCGTTGTCTGTATGGTTGGTGTGTGGTGTAATGTAGTCTCTGTATGGTTGGTGTGTGGTTGGTGTAATGCGTTGTCTGTATGGTTGGTGTGTGGTATAATGTAGTCTCTGTATGGTTGGTGTGTGGTATAATGTAGTCTCTGTATGGTTGGTGTGTGGTATAATGTAGTCTCTGTATGGTTGGTGTGTGGTATAATGCAGTGTCTGTATAGTTTGTGTGTGGTTGGTGTAATGCGTTGCCTGTATGGTTGGTGTGTGGTATAATGTAGTCTCTGTATGGTTTGTGTGTGGTTGGTGTAATGCGTTGTCTGTATGGTTGGTGTGTGGTATAATGTAGTCTCTGTATGGTTGGTGTGTGGTATAATGTAGTCTATGTATGGTTTGTGTGTGGTTGGTGTAATGCGTTGTCTGTATGGTTGGTGTGTGGTATAATGTAGTCTCTATATGGTTGGTGTGTGGTATAATGTAGTCTCTGTATGGTTTGTGTGTGGTTGGTGTAATGCGTTGTCTGTATGGTTGGTGTGTGGTATAATGTAGTCTCTGTATGGTTGGTGTGTGGTATAATGTAGTCTCTGTATGGTTTGTGTGTGGTTGGTGTAATGCGTTGCCTGTATGGTTGGTGTGTGGTATAATGTAGTCTCTGTATGGTTGGTGTGTGGTATAATGTAGTCTCTGTATGGTTTGTGTGTGGTTGGTGTAATGCGTTGCCTGTATGGTTGGTGTGTGGTATAATGTAGTCTCTGTATGGTTGGTGTGTGGTATAATGTAGTCTCTGTATGGTTTGTGTGTGGTTGGTGTAATGCGTTGTCTGTATGGTTGGTGTGTGGTATAATGTAGTCTCTGTATGGTTTGTGTGTGGTTGGTGTAATGCGTTGCCTGTATGGTTGGTGTGTGGTATAACGTAGTCTCTGTATGGTTTGTGTGTGGTTGGTGTAATGCGTTGTCTGTATGGTTGGTGTGTGGTATAATGTAGTCTCTGTATGGTTGGTGTGTGGTATAATGTAGTCTCTGTATGGTTTGTGTGTGGTTGGTGTAATGCGTTGTCTGTATGGTTGGTGTGTGGTATAATGTAGTCTCTATATGGTTGGTGTGTGGTATAATGTAGTCTCTGTATGGTTTGTGTGTGGTTGGTGTAATGCGTTGTCTGTATGGTTGGTGTGTGGTATAATGTAGTCTCTGTATGGTTTGTGTGTGGTTGGTGTAATGCGTTGCCTGTATGGTTGGTGTGTGGTATAATGTAGTCTCTGTATGGTTGGTGTGTGGTATAATGTAGTCTCTGTATGGTTTGTGTGTGGTTGGTGTAATGCGTTGCCTGTATGGTTGGTGTGTGGTATAATGTAGTCTCTGTATGGTTGGTGTGTGGTATAATGTAGTCTCTGTATGGTTTGTGTGTGGTTGGTGTAATGCGTTGTCTGTATGGTTGGTGTGTGGTATAATGTAGTCTCTGTATGGTTTGTGTGTGGTTGGTGTAATGCGTTGCCTGTATGGTTGGTGTGTGGTATAACGTAGTCTCTGTATAGTTTGTGTTTGGTTGGTGTAATGCGTTGTCTGTATGGTTGGTGTGTGGTATAATGTAGTCTCTGTATGGTTAGGGTGTGGTATAATGCAGTGTCTGTATGGTTTGTGTGTGGTTGGTGTAATGCGTTGTCTGTATGGTTGGTGTGTGGTATAATGTAGTCTCTGTATGGTTGGTGTGTGGTATAATGTAGTCTCTGTATGGTTTGTGTGTGGTTGGTGTAATGCGTTGTCTGTATGGTTGGTGTGTGGTATAATGTAGTCTCTGTATGGTTGGTGTGTGGTGTAATGCGTTGCCTGTATGGTTGGTGTGTGGTATAATGTAGTCTCTGTATGGTTTGTGTGTGGTTGGTGTAATGCGTTGTCTGTATGGTTGGTGTGTGGTATAATGTAGTCTCTGTATGGTTTGTGTGTGGTATAATGCGTTGGCTGTATGGTTGGTGTGTGGTATAATGTAGTCTCTGTATGGTTTGTGTGTGGTATAATGCGTTGGCTGTATGGTTGGTGTGTGGTATAATGTAGTCTCTGTATGGTTTGTGTGTGGTTGGTGTAATGCGTTGTCTGTATGGTTGGTGTGTGGTATAATGTAGTCTCTGTATGGTTTGTGTGTGGTATAATGTAGTCTCTGTATGGTTTGTGTGTGGTATAATGTAGTCTCTGTATGGTTTGTGTGTGGTATAATGGGGTGTCTGTATGGTTGGTGTTTGGTATTATGCGGTGTCTGTATGGTTAGTATAACGGTATAAAGCCCATGTGCTTCTGGTGTGTTTCTGCTGTTCCAGATCTCGGCTCAGCCGTCAGAAAATTCGTACTGCGTGATCAAGCGGGAGCAGGAGAGATGCATGGAGAAAATGGCCCAGGACGACCCCGCCAACGACCCCGAGTTTGGTTAGTAGGCCCGTGTGTGTGTGTGTGTGTGCGTGGGTCTGTGTGTGTGTGTGTGTGTGTGTGTGTGTGTGTGTGTGTGAGTGCCTGTGTGTGTGTGTGTGTGTGTGTGTGTGTGGGTCTGTGAGTGTGTGTGTGTAGGCATGTGTGTGTGTGGGTCTGTGAGTGTGTGTGTGTGTGGATCTGTGAGTGTGTGTGTGTGTGTGTGTGTGTGTGTGGGTCTGTGAGTGTGTGTGTGTGTGTAGGTCTGTGAGTGTGTGTGTGTAGGCATGTGTGTGTAGATAAGTGCTGTCTGTACAATGCAGTATTGCCTTCACTGCCAGGTTATGTCAATTGGAATGCTTATGAATGCTTATGTATTCTTATGAATGCTTATGAATGCTTATGTATTCTTATGAATACTTATTAATGCTTATGAATGCTTATGTATTCTTATGAATGCTTATGCATGCATGTGCATGCCTTATGCAGGGTTTACAGTTGCTTCTGTGACAGTGCAGTCGCCGTGGATAAGGGCGTTTTTTCTAAACGGCTGATTGTAAATGTTTTTGTGGAGGTTACCCAGCATTCCGCACACAGCACGCCTGCTAATGTCTCACTCAGCAGTTTACTACATCCCCCGAGTGAGAGAGAGAGTGAGAGAGAGAGAGAGAGAGAGAGGTAGAGAAGGACAGAGAGAGAGAGAGAGAGAGAGAGAGCGGGAGAGAGAGAGCGGGAGAGGTAGAGAAGGACAGAGAGAGTGAGAGAGAGAGAGCGGGAGAGGTAGAGAAGGACAGAGAGAGTGAGAGGGAGGGAGGGAGAGAGAGAGAGCGGGAGAGAGAAAAGAGGGTGTGTCTAATGATAATGGTTTTATTATTTTCAATGGCGGCTTATTTTTTGTCGTTTAATTATCATTTGATTTTTAATTTAATTTTAAAGTTTTCACACACGTGTGATTTTCAGCACGGTTATTTTCAGTGATTTGCGGTTCATATGCATCGCTCTTCATAAACCCTCAGTGGCCCCATGGCCTGCTGTGTAGCCGGGAAACTGCGGGTTGCCATTGGTTAATCTCGGGTCCAGCGTTGCTAGGAAACAGGTCTCCACTCTCTCTGTCCAGTCCGTGTCAGAGAGCAGTGCCTCATCCCTTACCCCCCCTGCCCCCCCCCCTCCCCCTTTTGCTCCCGCAGTCTCCCCTCTACCCAGAAACACCCTCGCCCCCCCCCCTCGCCCCCCGGCCCCCCCACAGCCCACAGCCTTTAAGGGGTGTCAGTGTGCCTAATGAACAGCCAATCACAGGAGGCTTGGCTCCGCGGAACAGGCGGAGAACAGGGGAAATACCGCTGACACACTGAAACTGCAGGATGGAGTGAATGCGAGAATGAGGGAAGAGGTGGGGGGTGGGGGGTGGGGGGTAGGAGAGGAGGAGGGAGACTGGGTACAAAAGGAAGAGAGAAAGCGAGATGGAGGGAGAGAAAGGGTGGAGAGACGGGGGAAAGGGGAAGAGGGGGGTTGCAATTGCAGCAGTACAGACAGTGAGACAGGTGGACAGAGAGAATGGGAGAGAGTGAGACAGAAAGACAGAATGGGGGAGATAGAGAGGAGAGAACGGAACAGTGAGTGAGAGAGAGAGGAGAGAGAGGAGAGAGCAGGAGAAACAGAGGGAGAGTGAGTGAGCGAGAGAGAGAGAGAGAGAGAGAGAGAGAGTGAGAGATGGCCATGCTCTCTGGCTGTAGTTGAGCTTGCACAGGAAGGTCAGGTCTGCAGCAGAAACCCTGCTGCCTTTCTGCCTTCATGCTGTCATCCCCATGAAGAGCCCACATTAATCCCAGATGTTTCTCCCCCTCCCCTCTCTCCCTCCCTCTCCCACTCCCTCTCCCTCTCCCCCTCCCTCTCCCTCTCTCCCTCCCTTTCCCTCTCCCTCACTCTCCCTCTCCCTCTCCCTTCCCTCTCTCCCTCACTCTCTATCTCCCTCTCCCTCTCTCTGTCTCTCTCCCTCCTTCTCCCTCTCCCTTCCCTCACTCTCCCTCTCTCTCCCCCTCCCTCTCTCCCTCCCTCTCCCTCACTCTCCCTCTCTCTCCCCCTCCCTCTCCCTCTCCCTTCCCTCTCTCTTCCTCACTCTCCCTCTCTCTCTTCCTCACTCTCCCTCTCCCTCTCCCTCCCTCTCCCTCTCTCTCTTCCTCCCTCCCTCTCCCGGGGTCACGGGTGGCCCTGTGGCATAGCACGGGCCGTCAGCCAGCCTGGATTCAGGGCGTGGAATTGACACAGAACCACGGACCCCTGAATTTCACACCCTGGTTGTCACGGGTAACCAGAGAGGACAGCTTAATTACAGGGCCCGGGCCTCTTACTGCCGTCTCTGCTAACGAGTCTCTGCTAACGAGTCTCTGCTAACGAGTCTCTGCTAACGAGTCTCTGCTAATGAGTCTCTGCTAACGAGTCTCTGCTAACGAGTCTCTGCTAATGAGTCTCTGCTAACGAGTCTCTGCTAACGAGTCTCACATCATTACTGCGCTTCTTAACTGTTCACCTACCGTGCTATTATAGTGATTATGCTCATTATGATGACGATATGTTATTATTATTATTATTATTATTATTGTTCTGTGATGGACTGGCAAACCGTCCATGGTGTATTCCTGCCTCCCCAATGCATGCTGGGATAGGCTCTAGCACCTCCCGTGACCCTGACCAGGAATAAGCAGGTATAGATAATGGATGGATGGATTATTATTATTATTATTATTATTATTATTATTATTATTATTATTATTATTGCTTTTGTTATGAGACACACATAACACTGGATATAACCCCTTACCTGGGGGTTGCCGGGTTACCACTCAGCCCGCAGGTGTGTGTTTATTGATGCTGGTGGGGTCTGGCCCTGGAGGAGACCTGGTGTAGAGTAAACCTTTATGTCTGAGTTGAAGTACGCCTCCAGGGCATCACGGCCTGGGTAATGCAATCGCAGGGATATTAAGTGTCGGGTGTGTGTGACACACATGGAAATTTGGGGCCTGGGAGCTGTTGTGATCCTTGTAGCATTTGGTGTTAAGAGTTCTGCCGGTCTGTTATATATTATTGAGCTGTTAGAGGAACATTATGAGGACACTGTGTATAGGAACATTATGAGGATGCTGTGTATAGGAACATTATGGGGATGCTGTGTATAAGAACATTATGAGGACACTGTATAGGAACATTATGAGGACACTGTGTGTAGGAACATTATGAGGACACTGTGTAAAGGAACATTATGAGGATGCTGTGTGTAGGAACATTATGAGGACACTGTGTGTAGGAACATTATGAGGACACTGTGTAAAGGAACATTATGAGGATGCTGTGTGTAGGAACATTATGAGGACGCTGTGTGTAGGAACATTATGAGGACACTGTGTATAGGAACATTATGAGGACACTGTGTGTAGGAACATTATGAGGACGCTGTATAGGAACATTATGAGGACACTGTATAGGAACATTATGAGGACGCTGTATAGGAACATTATGAGGACACTGTATAGGAACATTATGAGGACGCTGTATAGGAACATTATGAGGATGCTGTGTATAGGAACATTATGAGGACGCTGTGTATAGGAACATTATGAGGACGCTGTGAAAAGGAACATTATGAAGATGGTGTGTGTAGGAACATGAGGACGCTGTGAACACACATACATACATGCATACACGTGCACAGACACACATACATACATACATACATACATATGCACACACACCCACAAACATTGTGGCCTTTTGACCTCAGAGTTGTCATGGAAATAAGAGGAATGAAATATGATGCTGTTATTTCTGAGCATACTGCTTTCGCTTCCCTTTCTTTTCTTTGTAACTCTTCCAGAGATGGCTGAAAGTAAAAGAACAAGACCAGGTCAAAACCTAGCATATGGCTGGACCTAACACACGTCATCCCGCCGAACAATGGTGTAACTTCATAACTCGGCCGACCAATGGCGTAACTTCATCACTCAGTCACTCAGTCACTCAGTCACAGACATTTGCGTTTGTAGGGCTGGCCCCTCTGTTGCGGTCCAGCCAAAAAAAAAGTGAAAAGCAAATGAATGAGGGCTGTTTGCAGGATGTGGATGTGGAGTCTGAGGACAGTGTGATCTCCCATGTGGCCCAAGGCTGATGTCCTGTGGAGGGAGCTGTGATGTCACAGTGCTGCCCTGCAGCCACTCTCATACGTCCGATAAGGGCGTCGGAATAACAATGACAGAGAATCTGCCAGCATCACACTTCCACAAGACACTCTCTCTCTCGCTCTCTCTCTCACTCTCTCTTTCTCCCCCTCTCCTCTCTCTCTCTCTCTCTCTCTCTCTCAGCCCCTCCCCCCCTCTCTCTCTCTCTCTCTCTCAGCCCCTCCCCCTCTCTCTCTCTCTCTCTCCCAGCCCCTCACCCCGCCCCCCCCCCCCCCCCCCTCTCAGTGTTGGTATTCAGGTGTTGGAGTCGTTTCTCTGTTGAATGAAACAACAGCCAACAATGTGATCCACCGGAGGGGGGGGGTGTGTGGGGGAGGGGGGGGGGGGGTGGGGGGAGGGAGGTTAGACTACACGGATGTAGAGCTAATAGATCAGCTCCACCATTCATTCAACCAATGTACAAATAACCTAAATAGTGTCCTTATCATCATTTCAACACATCTATGAATGATCATTGGCAGAAACACAATAAATGAGGTTAGCTGCCTGTCAACACCGAATGAAGCGTGAAGCCTTGTTTGGGCGTTTAGGTGTGTGTGTGTGTGTGTGTGTGCGTGTGCGTGCGTGCGTGCGTACGTGTGTATGTGTGCGTGTGCGTGTGCATGTGTGTGTGTGTGTTCTAACTGTTTCTACTTGCAGGCGGTAATGAAATTACAAATCCCTGAATTATGAATGTGTTGGTTTGCTACTGTCAGCATGCCAAGCATATTTCTTCCATAAAATGAGCAACCTGAGATATGCAGCAGTCGCGTTATGTAGTGTTACTAGGGCAAAATAAAATCTTGATATAAAATGTGTGCTTCAGCGTGTAATACAGCAGTAATTTTGGGATATTTCTGTTTCTCTGTCTAATGTGAGTCTGTCTGTTTCTACATCTACCTACCTATCATTTTTATTTATGACCCGGTGTGTGTACCTAATGTACCATGGGGAATTTGTCCACATTAGGTGCACCAGAGTAGAATAATAAATCCCAGAGTGCCCCCTGCTGGTGAGACAGAGTAGTGCTCCTGCTTCCCACAGATCTCTGAGCGGTAGTATGGCGTTTAACGCTGGTGTTCCCCGGCAGGCTGCCCCTGGATGTGGGACAACCTGACCTGCTGGCAGCCGGCTGCCGTGGGCGACGTGGTGGTGGTGGACTGCCCCGAGCTCTTCCGGGTCATGAGCCAGACGCTGGAGGGTGAGTGGTAGGCGTCTGCCGCGTCAGTTTGGGTTCTTCAGGATAGAGCCACGTACACACACACACACACACACTCACACACTCTCACTCACTCAGACACACATACACACACACTCACTCACTCACTCACTCAGACACACATGCACACACACACACACACACTCACTCACTCAGACACACATACACACACACACACACACACACACTCACTCACTCACTCACTCAGACACACACACACACACACACACTCACTCACTCACTCACTCAGACACACATACACACACACACACACACACTCACTCACTCAGACACACATACACACACACACACACACACACACACACACTCACTCACTCACTCAGACACACACACACACACACACACTCACTCACTCACTCACTCAGACACACATACACACACACACACACACTCACTCACTCAGACACACATACACACACACTCACACACTCTCACTCACTCACTGAGACACACACACACACACACACTCACTCACTCACTCACTCAGACACACATACGCACACACACACTCACACACTCTCACTCACTCAGACACACATACACACACACTCACACACTCTCACTCACTCACTCAGACACACACACACACACACACACACTCACACACTCTCACTCACTCAGACACAAAAAAGCACAGTGCCATACTCCTTCATTGCCATGCTAAATACACTTTTGTAACTTGTTTTGGTACCAAAATTTGTAATTGTTAACGTGAAAAACACAATTTCACCCTAAACATTATCATAAACAAAATCATTTCCTTAAAAAAAAAAAAAAAGGTTGAAAAACCACCCTAGGTGTCACCCTGGGTGAAACAACAGGTGTCGCCATGGCGTTTGTCCCGTGGAAGATTCCACATTCCACTGTCTCTGTGTTCCGTTTCAGGGGCATTGCCTTGGTAACGATAGGGTCAGAAGAATACGCTGCGACAACTCAGTCTCTCTCTCTCTCTCTCTCTAATTGTTCTGTCCTTTATTTCCCATTCATTCCTGCCAATTCTCCTGCTCTGGTTTTCGTTCTGATCACCCACATTACTTATCCCCCAGTGGGCTGTGCTGTTTCCATTAAAATAATTATTGTTCTGTGAATCATGATTCTGAAGCATATTAAACCCCCCCCCCCCCCCCACATCTTAATGGCAGTATGGCGGTAATAAACCGTACTTTTTTAGTCTTCATTTTATCGTCTTTAATTTTTAAGTGTTTCATTTCTGTGCGTCATTTGAACAACAGTTTTAGCATATTAGTATTATTATTATTATTATTATTATTATTATTATTATTATTATTATTATTATTATTATTATTATTATTATCATCTCAACTTGCCTGTGTGCCAGCCAATGAGATTGAGCCTCACAGTTTGTTGGCCAATGAGATTGAGCCTCACAGTTTGCTGGCCAATCAGATGGAGGCGCTGTGCTTTCAGATCTGGGCAGGGTCAGCCGTAACTGCACGGAGGACGGCTGGTCGGAGACCTTCCCTCACTACGTGGACGCCTGCCTCGACGACGGCAACGGCACCAAGCCGGTAAGCGCCATTCCCATCACCCTCTGCCCCTTTTCCCATGATCCTCTCTGTCCATCCGGAGCCACAGGAAGCCCCTCCGCCCTCTGCCCCTTTTCCCATGATCCTCTCTGTCCATCCAGAGCCACAGGAAGCCCCTCCGCCCTCTGCCCCTTTTCCCATGATCCTCTCTGTTCATCCGAAGCC
>CM077287.1:68484062-68546562 GCA_039654925.1 Anguilla pacifica
TTCTCATCCCTCCATCTTTCTCGTCCTGCCGTCTCTTCCCTGCAGCTGCTGGGACATAAACGACAGTGCCGCCATCTGGTGGGTGATCAAGGGCCCCGTGGTGGCATCAATCATGGTGAGCGACGGCTTTACCTCACGCGCTTGCTATGTGGGGGGTTCAGGCCTGGTGTTTGGTCTGCTTGCTCTTCGGTTCCACCTCACGCGCTTGCTATCTGTGGGGTTCAGGCCTGGTGTTTGGTCTGCTTGCTCTTCGGTTCTACCTCACGCGCTTGCTATGTGGGGGGTTCAGGCCTGGTGTTTGGTCTGCTTACTCTTCGGTTCTACCTCACACGCTTGCTATGTGGGGGGTTTACCGCCTGGTGTTTGGTCTGCTTGCTCTTCGGTTCTACCTCACGCGCTTGCTATCTGTGGGGTTCAGGCCTGGTGTTTGGTCTGTTCGTTCTGCCTTCTTGCCTTGCTGCTCTGTAAAGCGTCTTTGTAACAGCTCTCTGTAAAAAGCGCTACACAAATAGAAATGGATTTAATTGAATTGAATTGAATTGTGCGGTCGTGTGACTGACGTGTTTTTCCCTCCAGATAAACTTTGTGCTCTTCATCGGCATCATCATCATCCTGGTTCAGAAGCTGCAGTCACCTGATATTGGAGGCAATGAATCCAGCATTTACCTGTGAGTATGAGCTCACAGAATACCTCCAGCAGGGCATTACTCACTGTGATTAACATCAACTATCTTTTACCTGTGAGTGTGAGCTCACAGAATACCTCCAGCAGGGCATTACTCACTGTGATTAACATCAACTATCTTTTACCTGTGAGTGTGAGCTCACAGATCACCTGCAGCAGGGCATTATTCACATTTGATTAACGTCACACGGTTTAGAAATGTATGAAATCTGGACCCTACCTACCCATGCCAAAAAAACCCTACCCTGACTTCCAACAACAACGACCTTCTGAGTGACATCAGCGTGTTCCATTGAACAGTGACATCACAAACGCTTGTGTGATTGACAGGAGGCTGGCTCGCTCCACTCTCCTCCTCATCCCGCTGTTTGGGATCCACTACACCGTGTTCGCCTTCTCCCCCGAGGACGTCAGGAAGAGGGAGAGGCTGGTGTTCGAGCTGGGCCTGGGCTCCTTCCAGGTGACGGCACACCTGTGCACCTGCACTGGACCCTTCTGGCAGCTCGCCCGAAGCGCGTGTGTGAGCCGAGACGAGCTCCTCCGAACAGCGTCCCCGTTCTCCCCCTGCATTGTGCACGTAGCCGTCAGGCGCGGGAGTTGAGTTAATTTTTCAGGGGTCGGGCTGCAGTACCTCATACAGCCACAAGAGGGTGCTGCTACACAAGAAAAGGGAAAAGGGAGTTTCCACAGTCTGCTCTCCAGGGGGGGCCTCTCCTAACTGAGCTGTGGAAAGGACGCATTAGTTCCTAACGCTCCATTAGGCCCTTCGCAGCAGCGGAAGGTAAAAGCAGAGCGCCCGTGTTTCCGGCATTGTCTCAACGTCCCCGCGGCGCTCAGAGCTGATCCTCTGCTGAACCGCCCCTCTGGGGCAGCTGCTCGCAGTCAGAGCCGCTGCGGCTGATCAGCAACGGTCTGTCAGAGTTACTTCTGCTCACAAAATGAGTGAAGTCATTATACGTGTGTGTGTGCGCGCGTGTGTGCGTGTGCGTGTTGGTGTGCATTTGTGTGTATGTGTGTGTTTGCATGTGTTTGTGTGTTTGCATGTGTATGTGTGTGTGTGTGCGTGTGCGTGTGTGAAATATTAAATAGTGGAGAGACTACATCCGCACACTGTTTTTTTCTGCCCTCAAAGTGATTTAATGGTACAACGTTTCGACCTCAAAGGTCTTCGTCAGGTACAGGTGTTATCCTGCAGCTGTTGGAATATTTCGGATGTGCGTGCATTCCCCCGGACTGCAAGTATTAAATAGTGCACAGTAATTAAAGAGGACACCTGAAGTATACCTCCCCTTTAAGAAAACATTGGGAAGGGTGTGGCAGTTAAAGGGGCGTGGCAGTTGGCAACCCATGGCCATGTGACGTGGTGCTGGTTTTTCCACACGGCTGACTGCTGTGTTTGTCCTTCAGGGATTCGTGGTGGCTGTCCTGTACTGCTTCCTGAATGGAGAGGTAAGCACTTACTGTTTTCCACGTCATTCAGTCTCCAGCCCACACTTTTTCCCCTCAAGTCCGTTTCTTTTCTTTCAACACATCTTACTTTCTGTTTGATCACTTACTCATTTGTTGGCTCAATTTGCTGTAACCATGGATATCGTGCTTGTAGAAAATATTACCACATCATTTCAACAGCATTTCTCCCTTGAGTTTTCTAGTTGTGCTATGAATGGGTCAGCTCCACATGCATTCTTTGTTTGCAGAAAAACATTTTAAAGACATTTGAGACCCCAAAAAATTGATACGTTCCACCACCTAAAACAGACATTTGGCAAATGTTATTTTGCCAAGCTGGGAAGGTCTTTAGCTCCAGTTTTAATATCTTTGCCCCCTTCCAATACGTTTTTAATCTGTCTCTGAATCCAGATAGCCTGTATGGGCTGGTAATCAGACGCTCATGTCAATAAAGCATTCATTCATTCATTCATTCATTCATTCATTCATTCACTCACTCACTCACTCACTCACTCATTCATTTAATTCATGAAATGTGTGGCTGTCTAGTGCAGAGTGTGATGTCACAGCTTTGTGATGTCATTTCTTTATTTTTGTTAACCTAATGGCACTTTGGTTATCAACGCATGCCAGCTGTTTGAGGAGGGTGGTATTTATAGATAGATAGATAGATAGATAGATAGGTGTGCTTTGCATCAAAAATGTAATAAGATGTGATTCCATTACCTGGGAAAGATTTACCTCGGGTGAAACATTAGGAAGATTCCAGCAACATTCCACAAGATTGGGACGGACTAAACCAAACAGAAGGGGAGGCGGGGGTGGCAGTCAGAAGAGCAACAGAATGAGCGTGTTCCTTTACAGCCGTGTACATTAAAAAAATGACCTTTTGAAGTTTCTCCCTGAAGGTGCAGTCGGAGATAAAGAGGAAGTGGCGGAGCTGGACCGTGAACCGGTACTTTGCTGTGGACCTGAAGCACCGGCACCCTTCGCTGGCCAGCAGTGGGGTGAACGGGGGGACGCAGCTGTCCATACTGAGCAAGAGCAGCTCGCAGATCCGCATGTCCAGCCTGCAGGCCGAGAGCCCGGCCACCTGAGCTAACCGACCACGCCCGGACATGCCCCTCCCCACTGACTGGTCCCCACTAACCACCCTATCCCACACACACACACAACCTGCACCACTGACCGGTCCCCACTAACCACCCTATCCCACACACACACACACACACACAACCTGCACCACTGACCGGTCCCCACTAACCACCCTATCCCACACACACACACACACACACACAACCTGCACCACTGACCGGTCCCCACTAACCACCCTATCCCACACACACACACACACACACACACACAACCTGCACCACTGACCGGTCCCCACTAACCACCCTATCCCACACACTTACAGTATACACACACACACACACACATACACACACACACACATCCTGCACTGCTGACCGGTCCCCACTAACCACCCTATCCCACACACTTACAGTTTATACACACACACACACACACACACACACACACACACACACACACACACACAACCTGCACTGATAACTGGTCCCCATTAACCACCCTATCCCACACATTTACAGTTTATACACACACATACACACACACAGACAACCTGCACTGATAACTGGTCCCCATTAACCACCCTATCCAACACACAGTATACACACACACACACACATATCCTCCCCTGCCTACCAATCAGCCCTAACCACACTGTCAGACTCAGTTGCAAGTACATATAAAAACACACACACACACACACACACACACACACACACACACACACCCTTGACTGACTGGTCTCCTCTGACCACACTATCCAACACGCTTACAGTATATACAAACACATACACACACACTCTTATATGCAGACTTGTACACACATACACACACCCACATTCGCCCCTCTATGTACACAAACAAATACATACATACACCCTCTACACACACACACCTTGTGTACTGAAACAGACATGTGGACACACATTGTACAAACACACACATACATACATGCACATACAAACATGCACGCATACACAAACACACAAACACCCACACATAAAAACACATACACACTTTCAAACATACCGTACACACACAAACTCAACCCCCCTCTACCCACACAAACACTCCTCATCCTCATTGCAATGTTCCGGTCAAACCTGAACCAACAGAGCTGAATCATATAAGGAGGCTCAGTCTGCCCCCCAGTGGCCTCAGATGGAACAACCACAATAGCAAGCAAAAAAAAAACCGACAGGAAACAAAAAGGCAGTAAACAGAAAAACAAAACACATAAAACAAAAAGAAAAGAAGAAGCGTTAAATATGGATTGTTTTGGCTTGTACATATCATCCTGACTGTACCGGAAAGATCATGTTCCTTTTGCCTGTTCTGCATTTCAGGGTTTTTTTTTGGGGGGGGGGGGGAGTTTTTTTGTGTGTTTTTATCGTGCCAGGAAGACAAATGGAAGTAAAAGCACCTCTGCTAACATTCAGGAAGGGTCCGCGTGTGGTCGCAGCGCTTTCTGCGATGGGCGGGGAAGAAGAGTGATGGGTGAGGAAGAAGAGCGGAATTTTTATTCGCCTTTTTTCACCCCGCGCTTCGACCCGTCTGCTGTCTGTGCCGCCGCTTCCCGATGGGAAACCGTTTTACCGTCGACCGTCGCCGCGGCTGACTGGCGTAGGGGAGCCCCAGGTAAAGGGCGGGACGACGGCGGGATTGCATACGGCCGTCGCACCGCCTGCGCGTCTCTACGCCGCGCGGACAGGAAGGACTCGGGGAGCACACGGGGACGCCCACGCTCGAACGAGGAGCGAGGAGGACCTTGACCTGGCAGCGGGGGCGGGGCGGGGGGGGGTGGGGGGGGGAGGTGCTAGGAAAGTGCTGGCCTTTGGCGGGCGGAGCCAGCGAGAGTGGGGACACACCGCCAAACCCCGCCCCCGCCGCGTGGAACACTGAGCTGAGTCGCTGTTTTCAAGATGGAGCGTCGCTGCGTTGGCCATCGATTGTGCGAAGCTTAAATCAAAAAAAAAAAAAAAAAAAGTGCATCGTTTAATGGGCCCGGGAGCGTAGCTGAGTGGAAGGCGGTTTGCCACTCCACAGGCCGCTTTGTGCAAGAGCTGGCAAAAAATGACGCTGAAGACAGGAAATGGCCTCTGTGCTCTCAACGAGGGGGTTGCCGTTCAAATCCGCTGTGCCGTGGCAGGGTAGTGTAGTGGTAAGAGTAGAGTGTTCTAGGGTGAGCCAGGAGCTGACCTGACTTTGCTTTTCTCTGAAGTGAAAGAAATATAAAACCAGGACGATAAAGAATGGCCCCTAAGAGGGTGATGATCTTAACTGCGAATTAGAAAGACTCAACTATATTCTCAAACACGGAAAAAAAGAGAGAAAGATCAAATTAAAATCTGTAAAAGGGAAAAAAGACAGGTTATCTGCAGAGGTGGAAGAGTGTATCACTTCACTGTTTGTCCTGTCGACTGAGGAAGGCTGATTTTCAGAAGTTTAAAAAAAAATCATTTGTGTAAAAAAAGTGACTTTCTTCTTATAATGCAAAGACTTGCTAAGAATGACCATGATGAAAAAAAGACCAAAATCTTAGCAAATCTTGCATGACTTTGCCTTTTCTGTCTGTTTTTCAAGAGGTGGGATCACTTCTTATACAGCCGTTAGTACAGAACATGTCAACAAAATATTTGAGGGGAAAACTCTCCCAAAGTGTTATGTGTACAGTCGTTATTCTTCATCTGAATTTTTTTTATTTCTGAATTTCTTACGTATTACTGTGTGCCAAATGTGACGCTCAAACTCGCATTCAACAGGCGACTACTGGAGTCCGATCTGTAGAGGTTATGCTGTTCTTGTTGCTGTTGTTGTTCTTTGGTAAATATTTGCAGTTCATTTTATTTCCTTCTGTAATTATGCTGAAATTTATAAACGTGAATATGCTGTTTATGCTACAGTAAGTGGGTAATGTTGCTGTGGGGATGTTTCTTAGTCTGCCAGCTACATGGCTGCTTCATTTCATTTTACACAAAAATAGGGTCTGTTTAGGTGTAAAGGGCTTTGATTGCCTTTAGTAGAGGGAATTTCTGATGGAAGCCTTTTTGTCTTTTTGTAATAGGAACTTAACGGTGAGCCTCACTACTGGAAACGCATAAAAAATCAGCAGCTCAAACTCCAGTGCTGGAGGGCCGCAGTGTCTGCATGCGTTTTGCACGTTTCAGCAATGCAGAGGATCCTTTTATATCATCGATTGGCTGAAGAGGACAGAGCTTTAATTGGCTTCTGTTGGAAAGGCACGGATTTAATTGGCTAAAAGTTGTTCTCTCCCTTTCCACCTTAGCTAAATGTGTGGTGAGCGTTCTGGCGCAAAATGGCAGCCGTGCATCACCCAGGTGGGGGCTACACATTGGTGGTGGTTGAGGTGAGTCTCCACACATCACTGTAAAGCACTTTGAGCGTTCGGAAAAGTGCTATATAAATGCAATGATTAATTCATTAATTAAAAGGAAATCACAGAAGTCTGCAGGAGCTTGCCCCCCCCCCCCAGAACTGGAGTTTGACCCCCCCAGGGTACAGTTACAGGGTGACGAGGGGTTGGGGGGTGTACAGGATCGTTCCCGAGGTGAAGGCAGCTTATTGCCTGGGTTTAAACCGGGGAGGCGCAGGTCCAGAGCTGTTTTGGGATTTCTTGCTCCTCGCTTTGCTTCAGTCGATCAAACCTTTGTTTTTTGGCGAGGTCTTTGAGACGCGCAGCCGTGACCGCTGGCTGCAGGAGGTTCTTTGATGAAGACTTGGGTGAAGCAGCTTTGGCGTGATCATGTAATTGCGTGATGATGATGTCATTGCGCGATGATGATGTCATTGCGTGATGATGATGTCACTCGGGATGCTTGTCCCCCCCTGCCCATTCAAGGCAGTGTTTTTCCTTCTGATTTTTTCAGTTACGCTCCGAAAAGTGCCTTCATGTCACAGTAACAACAGTATTAACCTTATAAAACACACACAGACAGTTGATTGACAAAAAGAAGTAACAAAGGAAGTAGTTTTAATAGAAGTGTTTTTATAAATGATAAATCCGTCTGAATAAACCAGGAGGCCTTTAAAATATTCTACTTTTTTTTTTAGACGAATGTCTCCCAGTAGTTCTGTAGGTTAACTCATGAAATCAGTGGTTAATTCTAAAAAAGTCCTGTTAAGAGACAGATCGTTTACCCTTCTACTATTACGGTCTTAGCAGAATTGGTGAGATGACTCTGTCTTCATCTTTATCCTACTACTTCAAATGGGGACACTTTACAATATGGTCACACGAATTGGCGTTCGCTAATGTAGTTGTAAACTACTAACGACTGAAAACTTAATCTGTACAACTTTGATCAAGAAGGAAAAATGTAGGTGCCAAATGTTTTCTGAGTGGTTTGGCACAAACCTTATTGTGCCAACGTACAGTGCCAAGTTATATTACATTACTGATTTAGTAACATACTGTAAATCTCTTTTCTAAATTTCTGTTTCACACTCTAGTTTTTGGACGGTTGGATAAGCAAACTGTTGCATACTGAGCGTGCCCACTGTCGATGTCAACCCAAATACAGGCAGGCAAATACAGGGGCCAATGACACAATGATATAGGAAGTGACATCATAGGGGAACTGAGATCCTATGCTGGGATTGGTCAGTTGCTCCAGGCCTCTCGCGCAGTTCTTCACTGTGTAAATCGGCCAACGGTAAGTCAATGTGATGAATCATTTCAGAATCATTACTGCCCAATTGGCCAACGATAAGCCAAAGTGATGAATCATTTCAGAATCATTACTGCCCAATTGGCCAACGATAAGCCTGTGTGATGAATCATTACTGAATCATTACTGCCCAATCGGCCAATGAAAAGCCAGTATGATGAATCACATACCTTTTGTGCCAACGAGGCCCACGCAGCGAAGACATAATACCGTCGTCTCAACCTTACTGGAATATTGTTATCGTGAATCCCTCCAGCTGGCAGTAAACGTTAGCGCAACCTCTGTTCAACCTTTATTCAACGCTGCAGTGTATCTGTGTGGGGCCGTGGTGTATAATAACCTTGTGGCTCTCTCTTTTAAGAATGTCTTGCTTGAATCTCCCACCATATTGTAAATAGGTTCTAGTCACTTTATTATTATTATTATTTTTTTTTTTCAACAGATATACAAGGACAACCTGAAGAAAATCATGAGCACACACATTTTCACACATTTCCACACAATACAAAACACTCCATTAAATACTTTAACTGGGTGTTTTGTATTGTTTTAGGTATTTTTTTTTTTACACGCTTGTTTACAACACAACTAATACCTCAGAGAGATACAGCATCCAACAGGCTCAACTCTATCATCGTTAAAAACAGACCAGTTACTTTTACTTCCCAGACTTCTAATTTGAATGAACAAATAAAAAAATTAAAATAATAATTGAGCATGTTTGCCACATCACCACATAGAGTAAATAACAAGTCGAATCAGCAGTGACTGAAGACAGGACCGCAGAGTGATGGCTCTGAATCTCATGTGTAAATCGGCCAATGATAAGCCAGTGCGATTAATCATTACTGAATCATTACAGCACAATCGGCCAATGATAAGCCTGTGTGATTTAATCCATGTCTGTGTCACACCCCGGTCACTCTCACTGTGTAGGACTCAACAAGCTGGGCCCTGATTCATTTAATTACATTACATATCATTACATTACGGGCATTTAGCAGACGCTCTTATCCAGAGCGACTCACGCAACTTTTTACACAGCATTTACACTGCATCCATTTATACATCTGGATGTTTACTGAAGCAATGCAGGTTAAGTACCTTGCTCAAGGGTACAACGACAGTGTCCCTAACTGGGAATCAAACCTGTGACCTATAGGTTACAAGACCAGCTCCTAACCCATTATAATACACATCAGGCAATGCATGAAATTAACGGGGGGAAAAAAAACCTTTATAAAGAACATTTTGGACTTTTTCCTCAGTTGATTAAACTGGAATGGGACTGAGCCCAGTCTTGGTCAGCAGCAGGGGTTTAAATCCAAACAGGGGTGAGGGGTGACCATGTACCGCTAGTCTCTGAAGAGATTTGCTAGCTTTGCCTTCACTGTGAAACAGCCACAGTTTTGCAGCGTGTGCTCTTCCTGAGAGCAACAGTGGAAAGCTTGCCTTGTGCTGACCTGTGCTTGTCTTGGTCAAGTAAAGGCACTGGCAAAATGTGAATGGACACAAACATACACGTACACACACAAACTGATGCACATACGCACATGCAAGCACGCACCCGCACACACACGCACGCACGCACGCACGCACGCACGCACACATGCACACATGCACACAGAGACATGAAGAAAATTTCAAAAGATGATATTGATGATATAAATACGAATAAAAGTTCAAAAGAACTTTTTTGGTTCCTTGGGATGTTGTCAAAATTGCAGATGGGAGATGACAATCAAATCTGTTTTTTTTGTTATTCTTTTTTGTATTTTCTTTGCAGAAGTTGGCAGTCTGTGGAAATTCAATGCTTGAATTCTTTTAGCAGCTCTAAAGTTTGACTGACTAGACCAACACCATCAGCTTATTCATTTGTTGTTAAAAAAGGGAGTACCTTGAGAAGAGCCTTAAAATCTTCTATCTACATTGATGTCAATATAGAAGTGTTATCTTTCTGTTTAGAGATTGTTTAAACCAATGGATATTGACAATAAAGTAGTGATTTATTGCTGTGTTTAAAGAAATAATATATAATAAATATATTTATAGAGACTCAAGGTCACTGTAAGTGTTGAGTTCAAGGTGGCTAGCAGATTTAATCATTTAGCTGTTATTGCAGTATTCTGTCAATGGAGTTGTCCTAAGTGTGAATAGCTCTTATCTGAATAGTGATGGTTTTTTTTTTTTGATCAGTGCTTCTTATAATTTTGGTGACAGTGTTGTGAAAATGCGCTGGCTACATAGCAGGCGTCTAGCATTCCCCTGCCTGCAACTGCGCATGCATTCTGGTTTCAGTATTTTAAAAGAGAGGAACATGGTTAATGTCAGTTCTGATGTGAAAAATGTGTTTACGCCGAAACGGAAGACACGCCCCCCCCTTCCCTCTTCCTGGTTGATTTACTGTCTGTTTTTTTATGACTTCCAGGGATGGTAAAATACAGAATTTCCAGACAGTGGATTCCCACCGGAATCTCAGAAGGCATCACCACTGGAGTTGTCCCGTTGGCTGTTTCCAATGTGGACCGTGATTGGTGGCGCTCCTCTCTGTTTTTCCACCAATGAGGTGATGTCGCCACGTGTCTCAGGGTCGGAGGTGAGAAGTCCAGGGGTCAGGGAGTGAAAGTCCTGCCGTGAGTTTCCCGTTCGTCCGTGAACTCGGCCGGCCGATCTCACTCGTTAGCTCCGCCTCCTGGCTGAGGAGTTGGCGAGTAATTAGGGAAGCCAGGCGATTGAGACAAAATGGTGGGGAGGGCCTTTCACTTTCTGAGCCTGGATTTTCCACCTCTGCAGAGGGGGCCCCGGGCGTTCCTTCGCTCTCGCCCGTACTCGACGGCGGTGAATCGATTTTGGGTGACGGCCATTTTGGGTCAGTGCCTGACGTGGCGACCGGGCCGAAAGGTAAAAACACCGAACCTTTCAACAGAATCTCAGCCGACGTGATGCGGATACGCGGATGCGATTGGCCAGTAGGCTGCTCTGATGCCTAGCGACACGCCCCCCCCCCCCCCCCCCCCCCCGGGGGATCACACGAGGCCTTGGCTGGAGGGAGGGAAGACTTTGTCTGGGAGCTGTTTGTGAGTGCGCAGACGCTGGGCAGACTGACGGCCTGCGGTGTATAATTCAGTGCTGTTGGGGTTCGGGCTGTCTGATCCTATCCTCTGTTTGCTCTGATATTTAATTCAGTTGCGAATATGCTAATGTTGGTGGGTGCAGGGGGGGAGGCAGTCATGTTTGCGAGGGGCGGGGGGGCGAAGGGGGGGGGGGGAGGCCTGTTTGCCAGCCTGTGAAATTAGAGATGCTGGAAGTAGTACAGCTGAAAATAAACAAGAGGAGACTATCAAAGCATCACTGCTGCTCTGGAGGAAACAGTGACGTTTGCATTCAGATGTTTTGGATCTGCACTCATTTGAATGATGCAACCGTGTGTGTGATGGAGGAGGCTTCCGATGTGTCTTATCAGGAACCCTGTGCTGCAGAGCAATGTTCATTTAAACAAAGCCCAACCGTGCCATAAATAACGTTAAACTGAAATTGCTGGTAGCATTGCTGGAAGTACGACTTGAGTACACTCAATAGCAAGCGAGTGTGCTTACTCGGACACAACCCTGGCGTCAATGGTTGTTGGGTGACTTACCGCAACACCTTGACACCTTTTGGTCACAGGTGTGCACGTGCGATATCTGCACAAGGGTGACACCTGGTGGTCCTAGGCATTAAGAGCGTACATCTGAACAACAGTGACACCCAGTGGCCATAGACGTGATGTGTCAGCTGAATGGTCTAGTATCTGAACTGGAGGGGAGACGCCGACCTTTGTACCTTAAACACTGAATGTAGCAAAGTCGCAGGAGTCCATTTCGAAGTTTTACCACTTTGCTGCTGCAGCCTGTCGTTTTCACCGAGCTGTTCCTCTCTCTCTGTGCCATCTGTCTGTGTGATGTATATACCACATGGGCTGTTTTTTTTTTTTTTGTTTGTTTTTTTTTGTACATGGTTTAAATATTGAATTTAAATTGCATTAAATGTTTTGGACAATTGATCCACAAGAGTTCGGTGTGGTGTTTTTGTTCTGTGTCTTATTTCTTCCCCTCAATATGATAAACCACGGGAGTGATGGGGATGCAGGCACGTTTCAGGAATGATCAGGAATGTTACCAGAATGATCAGGAATGTTGCAGGGATGAGGGGGAATGTTGCCAGAATGATCAGGAATGTTGCCAGAATGAAACATACACTATGCTACTGAGCATGTTTACAAATGAAGAAAATGTAAATGTGTTTGTGGACTGAAGAGTAGCGTGCACTGAACCTCTAACATTGGCGCTGGGCTTTAACGATCGGAAAGTCAAAATGAATCCCTAAAATGTATTTAAAACCTTGACCCACATGAACCAACCCCACACACACAACACCACACACACACACACGCACACCAACACACACACACACACGTGCATTTGGAATGACTCTGCTCTCGTTTTTGGACCAAGGGGAAAAAACAATACCACATATCGTCACCGTTACTGAAAGTGTTATTTTATCACCATTTAGAACAAACAGTAAAAAGGTATGAACACCATTATCCCATTCAGATAATCTAATCACAATATCATCCTTTTCTATTTAAATTCAAGTCGAACATCGAGTTTTCTGAAGCGTGACAGACAATTAGAAAACAAAACAGATGAAAATGTCACAGCTTTGCAGAACAGTGTACAGACAGATTTTTTCCCTTGTAACCAGATCACAGACCGTTGCTCTAAAAATAGATAAAGCTATATCTGTACATACACCTCATCTACCAAGAACAGCAAAACTGCCTTTAATCTTACACTGTACACCGTACCATATACCTCAATACATTTCCTGTACTGAATTCCTTGTTAGATATTCTTTCATTAAATTCTTGTCCTTTAAAATAATTACCAGTAATTTTCATAGAAAAATAACTCTACGGTACTACATTATGACAATATGGTCGATGCGTGTGTGTGTGTGTTTGTGTATATCTGCGCATTTTCAATTTCCCAATTGAAATATAAGCAATGTATCATCATAGTTCATACAGATATTTACATTATATCATATACAAATATAAAGTATACATATATAATCTTTACAGTCTAGTGCTCCAGATCTATACACTACAGAATAATCTTAAAATATATATTTTCCTGACGAAGATTGAAATAACTATATACAGAGAACAGTACATTTTATTTAGTATTTCTTTCATTTTTACAAATACTTTTCCTGAAAATGAATTGAAGAATGGGGGACAAATCTGTCGTTTTAAAAAATAAAAAAATTAAAAAGTTAAATGCAGAAAGAAAACTAATCCCATCACATGAAACACCAATGTCACGACTGTACTTAATGTAAAAGAATAATTCTTTCCTCAAGATAATCTTGGGAGGCGGGAACATCTTTTTATTTTATGATCGTTCGCCATGTCATTTGGCAGGTAGGTCCGTAGATGAAGGCAGTGTTTATATTTGTGTTTTACGGCTCTCAAAGCAAACGTCTCCAAACGGCAGACGAACTTGCAGACACCATTCGATTTATGAACGCGGTTCCGTCAGCCGGAGGAGGATGAGAAGCAAACAGGCCGCGTGATAAGGCACTGGGCACAGTCCAGGAAAGGCCGCCGGTCTGCCGGACTCCAGGATGCTCTGAGCGCTGCTCGAAACCGCACACGCTAATATTTACCTTCAGGGCGCCTCCCCAACATCGCGTGCAGCCGGACTATCAACAGACTGTCTCTGGAGGCCGCCGCTCGGAGCAAAACAAGCAGCTTGTTTAAAAGCGCTTTTTAAAAGAACATTCAAACAGAAGGTGATCTTACAGCATGCAAAAAAAAAAGAAATTTCACTGAATCAAAATGATACGTTTGATTCCTGTTTGCCAAGGATGCACAGCAAGGCCTGATGGGTAACAGTGTTCTGTGCCAGCTCCTGTTCTGACTTGAATTATCCCGGTCAAATGTGTGATCTGAGACTATTAGTCGTGTTAAGAGCTGTAGCTGCAGGCTGCTCGTGCGTGTTTGGTGAAAAACCAGCACCGGCATTTAAAACTGGTCAGGCAATTCGGCTGGGCCAAAGACCTGGATGCAGACGCCGGCTCTCCAGGACCGGAGCTGTGCACTGAACCAAACGGCAGAACAGCAGGGTAGAGGGTAAGGAAGAGGAGGAGGAAGAAGAAGAGGAAGAGGAAGACCGAGGGTCAGCCACGTCCCCTGTGCCATTACCCCACAGGCCGGGCACACGGACAAACACAAGCACACACGGCTTCCAGCGGAAACCGCAGGTATGTCTGTAGCGCTGGAACCTGGCACACCACAGACCCGTCCCAGTAACGTACGGCTCTCCCCAAACGTCGCGGGACAGATGCCACGGGTCCCGTACGGCTGCGGGGTGAGGCCACGGCGAGCTCCTAAAAGGCCTCTGGATATTTTAATTGATCCAAAGCAAAATCAGGTAAAAGTCGCAGAAATTCTTTTTTTTTTCTCCAAGGCAAATAGTGTTCCAGGGGTACCCAGAAAATTCTAGGCGCTGAGAAAAGTTGACCAGAACATGCCGGAAAATTCTGTTTGCTGGGGCAGCGGTAGTGTTATTTGGACCAGAAGCTTCTTTGTGGCACCAATGGTCAGCAGAACCTTCCTCCAGGTTTTCTGTGAAGGGAGTTGATTTGTCCTTCCTCTTTCTTAAATGAATTTCACACACTCGCGTACCCACACACACACACACACGCACACACACACTCGCACACACACACACTCACTCGCACACACTCACTCACACACACACACTCACTCGCACACACACACACACTCACACTCTCACACACACTCACACACACACACTTACACACACTCACTCACTCGCACACACACACAGGGCTCAGACAGACGACACACTGTGCTGGCAGTCGGAAGACGGCAGCTCTTTGGGGCTGGACTTCTCCAGGATGGAGGTCTGTGTGACGGTGCTGCCCTCAGTGAAGAGGGTTCGGCGCCGCTTGGTGACGTTCAGGTAGCCCTGCATCTGCCACTTCCACAGCCTCTTCTTCATCTCCGCCTGCACCTGGAACAGCGACGAACGCCCGCTCAACGCTGCAGCAACGTTAAAGCAACGTCATCACTACACTGAACGCCCGCTCAACGCTGCAGCAACGTTAAAGCAACGTCACTACTCTTTGGCTAACGCCATGGTACACTCACTCAACGTTTCGGAAACATTAAAACAACACCCCTACAGCTTATTTATCAATCAACATTTTTAAAAAAACAGACAGGGGACATAATATAAAACAATAACCTGACGTCACATACCACAGAAATTCAAATGAACAAGTAGAATAGAAAATGCAGTAAAAAAAAAAAAAAAAGTGCAACGAAAAGGTATGGAGTATGTATGTGCACGTAAAAACACACGCACATGTACAAATTCACTAGTGCCAGCCATTCAGGCTCAGAGCGTGCGGGGAGAGAGGTGAACATTAATCAGCCGGATGTTCTCAGGCACAAACATTCCTCTTCGCCTGACGGTCTTACCTCTCCGTTCAGGAAGCAGTACAGCAGTGCAACCACGAAGCCCTGAAACACAGGAGAGTGTCATCACCATGACTACCAGCGTATTCAATTTCATTATTTCACATCTAATCAATGCTTCCTCTTTTTTTTCCAGCAGGTCCTCCGTATTCCAATGAATACTGGTTTCACACCCGTTCATCATGCTGATATCCTTTGTGCTTTTGCTCCTGAATGTTTTTTTTCTGCTTTTATTGGTTCATCTTAAGTGGTTTGCACAGCCTGGTCTGAACAGCGCTGGGCTAAGAGTTTGTTGCTTCCAGATATTTGTATGGATTGGTATGTTATAGTACGGTGTGGTTTGGTATCTTATTGTATGGCATGGTTTAACATGGTAGGCCTAGATCATGGCTGCCTAACCCTGGTCCTGGAGATCTACCTTCCTGCAGGTTTTCACTCCAACCCTAACAATGCTCACCACATTCAGCAGCTAGAGCAGGGCTGCCCAACCCTGTTCCTGGAGATCTACCATCCTGGAGGTTTTCACTCCACCCCTAACAAAGCACACCTCACTCAACAGCTAGAGATCTTGCAGAGCTGCTAATTAGCCGAATCAGGTGTGCCAAATTAGGGTTGACATGAAGGACCTCCAGGATGGTAGATCTCCAGGAGCAGGGTAGTGCAGTCCTGGCCTAGATGTTCAACAGAGACCCAATTACAAGCAGGCACAGGCAAGGACGCCCTAGTTACCTTTAATGAGGGTCCTAATCAGGAAAGTTCATTCAGTTGAGCGCTTTTCACCTGGTGCTAACGACACAAGCCGAATAGCACTCAGCTGCTTTGAGTTTAGTTCGTCTAGCTAGCCAGCTAGCGCATTTCTCTGTGTTCAGCTGCCCACACAATGTTGCTCTTTACCATGCAGCTACAACTAGCCGCTAACACAAGCGCTGAGTTTTACTGCCAGGACACATTTGCGGACAGTACCCTGACATACACGGCGGAGCCTCACGGATAATGCGGTAGGTACGTTCATTCTGCTCCAGAATATGATTAACAACTAACTGTTTTATAGCCTGACTTGCTACGGTACAAAGACTGTAAGGTAAGCTCAGTTTTAGCTGTGTCAATTGTTGCTTCAAAGCCTCATATGTGACTGTTATGTCCTGCATTTGAAGGCATTTGTAGAATGCAGTTATTAGTACTCTGTACTAAAGTTCCCTCGTACCTTCTATTTCCATACCGTCTCATTAGCATTAATTTAACATACCTGTTTTCACATAAGAACATCAGCATCAACAGTTACCTGCTTCTGTGTCTGCTGAGAACAGCATCACTGTGTCAGTCCCTGCAAACCCAGGCTACACCAGCCACCTTCTCAATAGTAGAGTATGGTATAGTATATTACGGTAGGGGTTGGTGTGGTATTTTATAGTGGGGTTTGATATGATATGACAGCATGATGTGTAATGGTTTGGTACGGTAGAGTATAGTATGGTTTGGTATGATATGGTATGTTATGGTGTGGTATAGTATGATGATGTATGGTTTGGTATGTTATGGTATAGTATGATGTTGTATGGTTTGGTATGTAATAGTATGGTGTGGTATAGTATGATGTTGTATGGTTTGGTATGTAATAGTATGGTGTGGTATAGTATGATGTTGTATGGTTTGGTATGTAATAGTATGGTGTGGTACAGTACGGTGCTGTATGGTTTGGTGTGTAATAGTATTGTGTGGTATAGTATGGTGCTGTATGGTTTGGCGTGGTATTGTATGATGTGGTATAGTATGGTACAGTATGGTTTGGTATGTAATAGTATGGTGTGGTATAGTATGGTACACTGTGGTTTGGTGTGTAATAGTATGGTGCTGTATGGTTTGGTGTGTAATAGTATGATGTGATATAGTATGGTACAGTATGGTTTGGTATGTAATAGTATTGTGTGGTATAGTATGGTGCTGTATGGCTTGGTGTGGTATAGTATGACGTGGTATAGTATGGTACAGTATGGTTTGGTATGTAATAATATGGTGTGGTATAGTATGGTACACTATGGGTTGGTTTGTAATAGTATGGTGTGGTACAGTATGGTGCTGTATGGTTTGGTGTGTAATAGTATGGTGTGGTATAGTATAGTGCTGTATGGTTTGGTACCTGGAAGGACCCCAGGCCGAGCTCGATGTAGAGCCGCGCCGCCTCCCCGGTGTTCTCCGGCAGGAAGGCGAAGACGGTGTAGTGCATGCCGAAAAGTGGGATGAGGAACAGCGTGGACTTGGCCAGCCTCCTGCAAGCAGGCCGAAAACCAGCAGAGTAATGGAGACTGCGCTACTGAGCTAGCTATGTCCCAACAGCCTTTCTGAGCTAGCTACATCCCAACAGCCTTTCTGTGCTAGCTACATCCCAACAGCCTTTCTGTGCTACTGAGCTAGCTACGTCCCAACAGCCTTTCTGAGCTAGCTACATCCCAACAGCCTGTCTGTGCTACTGAGCTAGCTACGTCCCAACAGCCTTTCTGTGCTACTGAGCTAGCTACGTCCCAACAGCCTTTCTGAGCTAGCTACATCCCAACAGCCTTTCTGTGCTAGCTACATCCCAACAGCCTTTCTGAGCTAGCTACATCCCAACAGCCTTTCTGTGCTACTGAGCTAGCTACGTCCCAACAGCCTTTCTGTGCTACTGAGCTAGCTACGTCCCAACAGCCTTTCTGAGCTAGCTACATCCCAACAGCCTTTCTGAGCTAGCTACATCCCAACAGCCTTTCTGTGCTACTGAGCTAGCTACGTCCCAACAGCCTTTCTGAGCTAGCTACATCCCAACAGCCTTTCTGAGCTAGCTACGTCCCAACAGCCTTTCTGTGCTACTGAGCTAGCTACGTCCCAACAGCCTTTCTGTGCTACTGAGCTAGCTACGTCCCAACAGCCTTTCTGAGCTAGCTACATCCCAACAGCCTTTCTGTGCTAGCTACATCCCAACAGCCTTTCTGTGCTACTGAGCTAGCTACGTCCCAACAGCCTTTCTGAGCTAGCTACATCCCAACAGCCTTTCTGTGCTACTGAGCTAGCTACATCCCAACAGCCTTTCTGTGCTACTGAGCTAGCTACGTCCCAACAGCCTGTCTGTGCTACTGAGCTAGCTACGTCCCAAAGCCTTTCTGAGCTAGCTACATCCCAACAGCCTTTCTGTGCTACTGAGCTAGCTACGTCCCAAAGCGTTTCTGAGCTAGCTTCATCCCAACAGCCTTTCTGTGCTACTGAGCTAGCTACGTCCCAACAGCCTTTCTGTGCTACTGAGCTAGCTACGTCCCAACAGCCTGTCTGTGCTACTGAGCTAGCTACGTCCCAAATCCTTTCTGAGCTAGCTACATCCCAACAGCCTGTCTGTGCTACTGAGCTAGCTACATCCCAACAGCCTTTCTGTGCTACTGAGCTAGCTACGTCCCAACAGCCTTTCTGTGCTAGCTACGTCCCAACAGCCTTTCTGTGCTACTGAGCTAGCTACATCCCAACAGCCTTTCTGTGCTACTGAGCTAGCTACGTCCCAACAGCCTGTCTGTGCTACTGAGCTAGCTACACCCCAACAGCCATTCTGAGCTAGCTACATCCCAACAGCCTGTCTGTGCTACTGAGCTAGCTACGTCCCAACAGCCTTTCTGTGCTAGCTACGTCCCAACCGCCTTTCTGTGCTACTGAGCTAGCTACACCCCAACAGCCATTCTGAGCTAGCTACATCCCAACAGCCTTTCTGAGCTACTGAGCTAGCTACGTCCCAACAGCCTTTCTGAGCTAGCTACGTCCCAAAAGCAACAGCCTTTCTTGATGACACAGTAATAGTACATCTGCTCTGGTCATTACGGCGAGTAAGCGTGGAGTGAACAGGGAAAAATATTTTCATTTTGTCTGTTTCTACACCTCTTTGATCGTCAAATGACAACTCAAATAATATCACTGAAAAAAGAATATCAATACAAATAAAACCAATGGTTAGATACTAGTACACTGCATCTGTAACTACTGAATATAAATTATATTTCATTACTGTATAGCTTACAGTAATACTCATGCTCAGTAAATAGAGGCTCATATTTGTATAAATGTGATTTCTGGCTGTGGATCGTTAGCCTTTATTGTGCAGATGCCAGGGGTGATGAGCACACAGAGCTTCCATGTTAGGGACACATTTTAATGGAAAAATAAACTGCAAGATGGTAATTGCACAGCCTAGTAAAGATTGAAGAGGCCTGTGGGATTCTGGGATTGCTCGCTGCCTGTTCTGGCTGAACGGAGCAGAAAGAAGGACAAGTTCTGGGATTCTGGGTTGAAGTGGCTGTCCCTTGGGGGGCCCTGAAGCAGGGATCTTGTCCAAAGCTTTGGCCCAAATGCCACTAAGGTTGTTTCCTGGGTGATGTTAATTTGTGGCTTATTCTCCCCCGCCCCCCCCCCCCCCCCCCCGTCTTGGTACAGTGGAATTGAGCATGCTGCATGCACATGTTTGTTTAGTGTGCAGCATGCATATGGGTTTGTTTAACATGCTGCATGCACATGTGTTTGTTTAGTGTGCTGCATGCACATGCTTTTGTTTAGCGTGCTGCATGCACATGCTTTTATTTAGCGTGCTGCATGCACGTGCGTCTGTTTAGCGTGCCGCATGCACGTGCGTTTGTTTAGCATGCTGCATGCGCGTGCGTTTGTTTAGCGTGCTGCATGCGCGTGCGTTTGTTTAGCGTGCTGCATGCGCATGCGTTTGTTTAGCGTGCTGCATGCGCATGCGTTTGTTTAGCGTGCTGCATGCGCATGCGTTTGTTTAGCGTGCTGCATGCGCATGCGTTTGTTTAGCGTGCTGCATGCACGTGTTTGTTTAGCGTGCTGCATGCACATGCGTTTGTTTAGCGTGCTGCATGCACGTGTTTTTAGCGTGTTGCATGCATGTGCGTTTGTTTAGCGTGCTGCATGCACGTGCGTTTGTTTAGCGTGCTGCATGCACGTGTGTTTGTTTAGCGTGCTGCATGCACATGCGTTTGTTTAGCGTGCTGCATGCGCATGCGTTTGTTTAGCGTGCTGCTTGCGCATGCGTTTGTTTAGCGTGCTGCATGCACGTGTTTGTTTAGCGTGCTGCATGCACGTGCGTTTGTTTAGCGTGCTGCATGCGCATGCGTTTGTTTAGCGTGCTGCTTGCGCATGCGTTTGTTTAGCGTGCTGCATGCACGTGTTTGTTTAGCGTGCTGCATGCACATGCGTTTGTTTAGCGTGCTGCATGCACGTGTTTTTAGCGTGTTGCATGCATGTGCGTTTGTTTAGCGTGCTGCATGCACGTGTGTTTGTTTAGCGTGCTGCATGCACATGCGTTTCTTGAGCATGCGCACCCAGAGGGACCTGCAGGAGAGTGCGTTATAAGGCCTGGAGAACATCAGTGTAGAACTCGTCCCCAGCGCCGCTCCAAATTTGTGACCGTATTCCATGTGAAACATTGCCGGAATAAAAATCATCACCTTCAAATAAAAACTATCCAATGGAAAAGTGGTGTTAACTGCAGAACTCCTGACGCTTTGAGATCCAATCAGGCACAGCACATTCATGTGGCCAATAAAAATGAGTCAATGGAAAAAGTGTCCTTTCCACGGCAGTGAGCAGGGACGGCCGAAATCCCATAAATCCCCATCCGCCCCAGTGAGGGGGAGGAGGAGGAGGCCATGAAGTACCGTTTAAGGAGGTGCAGTACTAAGGGAAGTAAACTGAGGTGCAGTTAGAGGAGCTGCAGTATTAAGAGGTGCATCATCTTTCAGGCCACACCCAAAGGAGAAGCAGTATGTGACAGATGGGGGAAGTTCATTACATTGCATGGGGCTAAAAACTATTTCCGAATTATTCACCCTAAAAGCGAGGGGGGGGGAAGCAGTCCGAAGACCGGAAGCAGAGGTGGAGAGGTCTGGCAGTTTCTGTTAATGCTCAGTTACCCAGTACCACACTTCCAGAACATTCCACTGCCAAAACAGGAGGCCAGCACTACATGATAACACATACACAGTAAAACGTTCAGTGTTAAATCAACTCTTGCAGAGTACATATGATCCCTATTGGACTCACGCGTAGCACTGAATTATCACTGGACCTTCTTTCTGTGTACCACACACAAGCAGCAAATGTACTGAAAATCTCTGTAGTCGACTGTAGGCAGTCCAGATGTGGACTGCATTTATTTATTTTTTTCACCATAGAAAAAATATATTTATTTCTTTCCTCCAATGAAGCTTAGAATGGGGAAGGTTGTTCAAGACCTTATTAAAAATTGAGTCCCCTCATGCTCAAAACAGCCCCGCGAGTCAGCTTGCAAAATCAGATAGAAATTACTGTCTAACCGGATAAATTACTCCCACAAAAACCTTGAGGTATTGTATTTAACTAAATGGTTTCGCTCAGGTTTTTTTAATGTAGCAGTTGGAACAAGGGAATTTAAAAAAAAAAAAAAAGACAAATAAACAGCGTTAGGAAAGCTCATCTCGTCTGCAACTAACAGCTTTTGACCTTGGTGATACGTGCAATGCAAAATATCATGGTTCTACCGCCATGGGAACGCTTTTGATACGTTTTTTTTCCTCATTCGTGTGTTAATGACTTCACTGGATATGCACAGAAACTTCTCCCCCAAGAATGGCAAGGGAGGAAATGCAGGAAAGCGAGCCGATCACAGAAAAACCCAGGAAGCACGGGCATCCCCACAAGCTTTTACTTTCTTTAGTTCAGGGGGTGCTCACCCGGAATGGGCGGGTGTGGGTGCAGGCTTTTGTTCCAACCAGGCAGTCACGTGACTGATTCTACCAATCAACCACTAGGGTCTTCGTTAAGGACCAGACCATGATCGGGCGTGTCACTGCTTGGCTGAAACAAAAGCCTGCACCCACACCGGCCCTCTCTGGATGAGACCCGAGGTGTCCTGCTTTATTTCATAACTCACATGAAGTGGCTGGTGTCGTTGCCCCCCACCCCCGGGGATTTCAGTTTCTGTACCAGGATCCGGATCACGTTGATGAAGATGATAAAGTTCACCTTTAAAGGAGGGGAAGAAGGAAAAAGAATCCTCAACGCCATGACCAACAAACCCAACAAAACCCAAAGTTAACATGTCACCAAAGCAGTGGGTCCATGACCAACGAAGACCAAAACCCAAAGTTAGCATGGAACACGTGTGAAATTAGAGCCAGTGGTGATTCAAGCCAGCTCAACCGTTGACCTATGACATTGACTATGACTAATCAGATTGGTTTCTGCCAAAAAGTCTCCCTTTCCACAGATAAGAGAGAGGGAGAGAGAGGGGGGAAAGAGAAAGAGAGAGAGAGGGAGAGAGAAAGTGAAAGAGAAAGAGAGAGAGATCACTTGGGACAGTCAGTTTACATAGAGAGAGCTGTTTACCTTTTGTTTATGCCTGCACTTCCAGCAGATTACCACTTTCAGACAGAACCTTCTCTTGCTGACAATAAAATGTTTAGATGTTTAATTTCTCACTGAGATCAGCTTCTATCTTCCTAATTATTTCAGTTTAGGAGAGGCTGATATGGTTCCACAGACAGTGTTCTAACTCATTGAATTGTTATTCTCTGTTTTCTATAACAGCTTGCTTTTATGTTTTTTTTTGTAATTATAATTTTTTAACCCTTTTTTTGCCCTTTATAAAAGGCTGTTCACCAAATATTTACTAAAAATCAGCTTCTGAGCACCAAGTGTTAAAGTGTCTGAATTAGCTTTACTGTTGCATGCTGGTATGATACAGAAACACTATTTAAAATAACATATTTAAATATGTTACTCACCAAAAATGCTAAAGCGTATTAGGAAAAGGCTTTGCACACTTCACAGAGCGCAAATGCTAGAGATGTACTAATGCAAGTAAAAAATGGAACTGTGCAGCACTGCGTGTCTTGATCGTGAGCAGCTTTAAAAATTGACAGGCTTGCGGTTCAGACATGTCTGTCCTTCGTCAGAGTCATGAAATGAAGGTGAAAAATTGAAAAATGCAAATAGATCTCCCCACAATCAGGCCCATAATTAGTCAACAACCAGTGACCCAGTTCTTTGTTTCACCATTGTAGTTGTAGTGCAAAAAAAATGGCAACAACTATATGCACTATTTACAAATGCCTGTGTGTAACGTAAAAGACAATTCAGTAGCCATACGAGAGATTATGACAAAGCATCGGCCATCACGTGATTAATAGTCTGAAGCTGCACGGCCCAGAGTCCAGTGCTCACACTGTGCAGTGGTCATGTGCAGTAGGTGTGTGCAGTGCTCACACACTGTGCAGTGGTCATGTGCAGTGCAGTGCTCACACACTGTCAGGCAGGTATGTGCAGTGGCTGTGTGCAGTGCTCACACTGTGCAGTGGCTGTGTGCAGTGCTCACACTGTGCAGTGGCTGTGTGCAGTGCTCACACTGTGCAGTGGTCATGTGCAGTGGCTGTGTGCAGTGCTCACACTGTGCAGTGGTCATGTGCAGTAGTCATGTGCAGTGGCTGTGTGCAGTGCTCACACTGTGCAGTGGTCATGTGCAGTAGCTGTGTGCAGTGCTCACACTGTGCAGTGGTCATGTGCAGTAGCTGTGTGCAGTGCTCACACTGTGCAGTGGTCATGTGCAGTAGCTGTGTGCAGTGCTCACACTGTGCAGTGGTCATGTGCAGTGGCTGTGTGCAGTGCTCACACTGTGCAGTGGTCATGTGCAGTAGCTGTGTGCAGTGCTCACACTGTGCAGTGGTCATGTGCAGTAGCTGTGTGCAGTGCTCACACACTGGTGCTCGCAGACTCACCAGCAGTGAGGCGGTTATGGGGCCCTTGATGATCCACCAGATGAACTCGTTTTCCGTGTCATCCCAGCAGCTGCAGTGACACAAACCCATCCATCACCATAACTGCTTAAAAATATTAACATTTAACAAATCTTTAATATTTCACCACAACAAAACGATATCACAGGACTGCTCCACCTTACAGCTTCAGCAGCAGGCAGGGCTGTTTCAGTATGAGGCAGTTTTTACTAATAACACGTAGAGCCCCGCGGAGGGTAAGAGTTCTCATACGTACCCCCTGTCATCGTAGAAGTACCTGGTGAGCACCCACACAGTCAGTACGGATGTCGGGAGACCTGAAATACAGATGCGCATCACTGATCCTGCTGCGCAGCTCTAGAACCCGAACTAGTCTCTGAGAAGAATTATAGAGCTATGGAGTTGCCCATACCACTTCACAAATAAAATCTGTTTTAAAATTTCCGGTCACGCCAAGAACCAATCACTCAGTCCAAATGGGGGAGGAGAAATAGCCAATGAAAGACCAACTACAGAGGTGGCGAGGATCCACCCACGCCTCGGGCCAGCCAATCGCGGAGCTCTCGGCACTTACCCCAGCCAATCAGAATGTACCACCAGAAGTACTTCTTCTGAGAGACGAAGGTCAGCGCCAGCAGGGTCTGCAGGTACATGCCCTCCACCAGCAGCCAGAAGTAATTGGCCAGGATGCTGAACTGGAAAAAGGCTACTGCGGACTTACAGGCCACCTATGGGGGGGGGGGGGGGAAACGCACACAAAATAAAACATCGCCCTCTACTGGCCAGGCATAAAAAAACAATCCTGTCCTGTGGGATTAGTTTGAGCTTCAGCCCAACCATTACAGTACATTACATTACATTACAGGTATTTAGCCGACGCTGTTATCCAGAGCGACTTACACAACGTTTACATAGCATTTACATAGTATCCATTTATACAGCTGGATATATACTAAAGCAATTCAGGCTAAGTACCTTGCTCGAGGGTACAACGGCAGTGTCCTACCTGGGAATTGAACCTGCGACTTTTTACAAGGCCAGTCCCTTACCCATTATGCTACACTGCCGCCTGCTTGAGGCATCACTGTACAGTCGACACATTCCGAGGCTTTGTCCCTCCAGCAGCTGGGGATGCAAACCCGCAACCCCTGCTGCCTCTCAGCCCTGACCCAGGGACCTCACTGCTGTAGTCCTGGGGTGGGCGTGGCTAAAGCTGTATCAGCGTATCACATTGAGGCACAAGATGAATCCCATATTACAGGAACACTGCTAAGGGCTCTGAGCCTCTTTAGGCTGCCCAAGTCCCATTATCCTCCAATCCCCCCCCCCCCCCCCCATAATCAGACCTGTTTTTCTCTAATCCTCCTTTCCATGATCAAACTCCCCTTTCATACTGTGACTACTCCTCCGCCAACTTTAATCCTGTAATCTGGACTCTTTCTAAAGAGATTTACTTTCTCAAAATGGAGCCAGAGTCACATCAGGCTGGATCCAGGGCCTCTTCTGCACTATTTAATGAGACTGCTGATTAATGAACTCCACTCCTTCCTTTTCCAGTCATCTCTCTCTCTCTCTCTCTCTCTCTCTCTGTCTCTGTCTCTCTCTGGCTGCTGTGTGCTTGAGAACACAACTAAGGAGGGTCCTGCTCTCTCATGATTGTGTCCTGTGATCCTGTGACTGCGTTCCACTATCTATCCATTGGTTGCGTTTCATCATTTCATGATTGTGTTCCGCCATCTTTTGTGTTTCGCAAAATCGTGATTGTGTTCCGCTATCTTGTGATTGAGTTCTGCAGTCTTGTGATCTCATGATTGTGTTCCACAATCTCATGATTCTCACCTGCCTCAAGCACTTGCCCAGGGACTGAATTAAGTGTGTTCCCTCCATCAGTTATATCCATATTTCAATTACTTTTCAGTGACTTTTTTTTTTTGAGAATAAATGGCTAGATTTTCAAGGGCATTTTAAAAATTCTTTTTAATCGTAGATGATGGAAATGCAGAAGGAGATCACTTCTTCTTCCACATGTCCTCTTTTCGTATTAAATACCAGAAAGAAATGGCTTCTGACAGAATGACAGAGACCGTAATGTAAATGTCTCGGCAGGCTAGCCAATTTATTAGCAAGTGGGCATATGGACACTGCTGATTTTAATGCGAAACGAAATGGAGCTAATGAGCAGTGCATCGAAAGCTCCCGCTATGGGTCCCACAGTAAAATAGCGGCTCTTCACCATAGCTGCAGTTAACCCTGGATTACCTGGTCAGTCCAGATTTACCTATGAGCACTTAAAACGCAGATACAGCCAGAAAGAGCCATCAGTTACAACTGTATAATAACTAAACTAAGTGGGTAATTAGAGTAAAACTGGCAAATTAATTAATAAAATACTCTCCCTGAATGCACATGCACACACATATACATACTGTACTACATGCATAGATGCATACAAACACGCATACCTGCATGCATACAGTGTGTACACACACACATATATGCCTACTGTACTACATGCATACAAACACGCATATTCACACGCATAATGCATGCATGTGGTTTGTACGCGCACGCGTAAGTAAATGAATGCATGCGTAGATGCATACAGACACACATATTCACACGCATAATGCATGCATGCGGTATGTACACGCACGCGTAAGTAAATGAATGCATGCACGCGTGCATGAATGGGCAGGCAGTCAGGCGGCGTGCGCGTGACTCACGCTGGACATGAAGCAGTGGTCCAGTGTCTCGTCGGCGAAGAGCACGCCGTCTTTAATGAACACCGAGCTGGCTCTCAGGATGAAGGAGGCGAACAGGTTAATGTGGATGTAATTTCTGGTGCAGTGGAACTTCCTGCGATGAAGATTAGCAAAAAAAAAAAAAAAAACAAGACCAGGTCAAAACCTTGTGTATGGCTGAACTGTTTAACGCACTTCATCCGGCCGACCAATGGTGTAACTTCATAACTCGGCCGACCAATGGTGTAACTTCATAACTTGGCTGACCAATGGTGTAACTTCATAACTCGGCCGACCAATAGCGTAACTTTATCACTCAGTCACTCACTCAGTCACAGACATTCGCGTTTATAGGGCTGGCCCCGCTGTTGCGGTCCAGCCAAAAAAAAGACGGCAAACGCCTGAATGTCTCGCTGCAAGGAACAGGCCAGTCGGCCTCCCTGTAGGCCCCAGAGCGAGGGCTCCACAGACCGCAAATCAATATGCGGTCAATAGTTTGTGGGGGAAAAAATATCAAAAGGTAGATTCTATACCAGCACGTACGCACACAAACATTTGCGAAACTGGAAATTCGATGTGAAATATCTCCAGAGTCATATGCATTCTGCGGTAAACTGCTGTTCGATGAGTATAAATAGAACAGTTCATTTTTTATGCATTCATTTCAATATTTAATTTCTTTATCCGGATGACTGTGAGCATGCATATTTAAGCATGCATGTAATTATAGGAAGTAGCGCATGAAGTAATCACAGGTTCTGTAGTTACACAGTAGAATCAGTGACCGTCAGTTAACTAATCAGTTGTAAGGTATGTGTATCAATGAAAACCCAGAGACTGTGACTCTCCAGGACCAGGGCTGGGGACCCCAGCAGACCCTGCGGCTCTCCAGGACCAGGGTAGGAAACTCCTGGTCAATAAGGCATCCAATACTGGGTCAAACCTGGTCTTGAACTCCTGAAAGGCCTCTATTTGCAAGCCACAGTAGCCTTCTTTACACCAATGACTCTCCCTGTCTGAATATTTTTTTAAATTTTAAAAAATTGGGAAGAAAATCTCTGGACTGGCCGAGCTAGACCTTCGGCCTGGCTCTGCAGAAGCAGCGGGTGGACGAGCTCACGTGTGCCGTTGGCCGCCGGTTCTCTGCAGTGTCTAGAACAGCAAAGCTGAGCGTTACCTGAACACGGTGAAGCGTTACCTGAACACGGTGAAGCGTTACCTGAACGCAGTGAACACAAAGATGGCCGTTATGAGGGAGATCAGCGAGGTGGCGTAGCCCGCGGTGTAAACCTGCTTGAATGTCGAGTAGTACGTCTTCTGAAAAGAGAAAGAGGAACTTATTAAGAGACGGGAAACTGTTTCAGGTCTTCTCTAATCTGTAGACGATTCTCTAATCTTCTCTAATCTCTCCTTTAATCCCCTAATTTTGTATGGGTGGGCACTGATCCCATGGGCTCACCCTCTATCAGCTCTGGAGAGTGCGAATGGGCATGGCTCAGAACTAGAATCAGAGCAGAACTTCCTGTGTATCAGAGCGCAACTTTAGCGTGACTAGCTGCCTCTTTCCTTCAAATGACAAGCAGCCGCGTCTTCAAATCGCCCCGGAAAGCCTTCGAACGTAAAATCGAAGCGGAGAGAGAGGGCCTGTTTGCCCCCGCGCCGTGAAAAACACCTGGCCGTGCTGATTGGTCCGTCCGTTGCCATGGCAAGCGAGCTGGGCCCTCGCAGCCCGACGGAGGGGAGTTTGCCGCCGTGCTTTCGACGCCTCGTGCCTTAATGCGGCGTTAAGTTTCCTTAAACATTTCTTCATTGCGCTGATCGTGCTGCGGGCGGGCGGGCGGGCGGGCGGGCGAGCCTCTCCCTCTCCCCGGCACCGCCGCCAGCGGGGCAGGCTCTGGGGCCGGCTGAATATTCATTAGTGCACGCACGCAGCTCCTAATCACATTTAAATGCCCGCCGTCACATTTGCGGCTTTGCAGAAGGGGCCCCGGTAGCCGACATTTCAGCCGAGCTCAGCGAATGTTTTCAGGGGTTTCCCACGAGCACTCAAGCTTTTTAAATGGAGTGTATATACATGCTTGATGCCGTATACGCTCAATGTTTAGTATTAATGCCGATGCAAAACATTGGCTATCTTTTTTTTTTGTTGTTTTTTTGTTTTTTTTGCTGCAATTTATTTTTCAACCCTTTATTTTCAATTTAAACGGATAGTTCTCTGTGTGTCTGTTAATTAATATTGAGATAAAACCTATTCAATATAGAGTACTTTAGGGTTGCAATGTGGCATAGACACCTTCCCAGGAAACACCCATTTTAACCGCATTAAGATGTTCCAGGTTCACTTTATTTTTCAGAGGGGAGACGGAGAGTGAAGGAGTGAGAGAGGAGAGAGAGGAAAGGGGGAGAGGGAAGGAGAGAGGAGCAGAAGAGAGAGAAAAGTGGGAAAGGGGGAAGGAGAGAGGAAAAGGGTCAAGGAGAGTGGGAGAGAGGGAAGAAGAGAGAGAAGAGAGGGAGAGAGTGGGGGAAAGGGAGAAGGAGAGATGAGAGAGGGAAGGAAAGAGGGACAGAGGGAAAGGGAAGGAGAGAGGGAGAGTGGGAAGAAGAGAGGAAGGAGAGATGGAAAGGGTGAAGGAGAGAGAGAAGAGAGGAAAGGGGGAGGAGAGAGGAAAAGAGCCACACACAATCTCAGGGATTCTCTCCCATTCATCACTAAGGACTCCAGCTCTGCTTTATTAAAATAATAAAGCAGAATTATGGATTAAATAATGTAATAAGTGCTGTATTTCTCTGGCCATATATTTTTCAAAAATTAGATTACAGCTGAATGAACAAAAACCAATTTTTTAAAAAACCCTTCCAGTCCAAATTATGACAAATGTGCACATGTTTCGGTCGGACAAGGAGCATCGACCCCCGTCCCCACCCCCCCACCCCCACACCCCCCCACGGCCACCCCTAAATCTGCGTAGCTGCGTCACACGCTCACTGAGCCAATCAGGACAGCGCGAACCCCCGGAGACCCTCAGAGGCAGCCGCGACCGAGGAAGGAATTAAGGAGACATTAGCGGAGGATTCTGGGAGATCGATAAAGCTCGTTTCTAGGGAGAGGGGTGGGGGGGGGGGGGTCTGTGCTCATTACCGGAACCCCCCCCCCCCTCCGACTGAGCTTGTTTTATTTTTTCATTTATTTCTGTTCCTCTTGGGCTCTCGCTGCGCACAGACCCTGCGAGTGTGAGGTAGCCTCGCGCTGCTCTGAGCTTGCGGCAGCCTGAGCTGCTCGCTAAGCCGACTGTTCGATTTCACCAAATGAATGCAGGAGTGATCATTTGTAACCGTTTAAATGAAGATTTTTTTAAACCAGGATTTAAAAGAAAATAAAGGTCTCCCTCCATTGCTCACAATCTTGTTCGTGTCTCATTATGATGTCATAGTGGGGAGAGCACAATCTGACATCATAAATGGCAGGGTTCACCGAACGCTGGACCAGCCTATAGGAGCAGCCCAGGTGCCTTTGCTCCTTGGCACACCCATTATGACATCATAGCTGAGATGCCCAGGGTTCAGCCCCGCCCCTTGGACCCTCCTCCCGCATCTTACAGCCAATCGTGTCGCCTTGGCAAGACTGATGCTCTAGATGTCTTTGATCTCTATACAGACCGCCCACGATGATGTCATGGGTCACATGCCTGTATTTCAGTAAGCCCCGCCTCCCCTAAGCACACCAACCTCGGACCCGGTCTCATCGTCCTCCCCAAATTCACAGGCCTCCTCATAGGGGGGGTAGTGGTCCGTCCAGCCATCCTTAGTGCAGCTCCTAATGATATAGCCTGGAATGGGACACACAGACATCATCTTCGTCATCATCACCATCATCATCATCATCAGCATCATCATCATCATCATCATCATCACCATGTTCACTTCATCATCACCATCATCATCATCATCATCATCACCATGTTCACTTCATCATCATCATAATGATCACCATGTTCACTTCATCGTCATCAGTAATCATCTTCATCATCCTCATCATCACCATCATCACCATTTCATCATCATCAAACTTTATTGCCATCACCATCACCATCCTCATTGACATCACCAACATCATAATCATCTTCACTGTCATCATCAATATTAGCATTAGCATCAGCATTGTTATCACATTTATTAGTATTCTGTTTTTAATGAGGGTGAGCAGTGCAGTCTCACACACAGTCACATACAGTAGCACAGTTATTCTACAGCAGGACCCGCTCAGTACAGTAATTGGACTTCCAGTAATGAGCACATCACTTAAATTATGCCCAGTGCAGTTATCTTCAGACAAAAAACTAAAAGACCAAGGTCATAGCAAGCAGTTTAGCGAATGTTATGAGAACTGTGCGGAGACAGAGGGAGAAGGGAAATGTTTCTAGTTCTAAATGAAATGATGAAGAAGAAGGGGAGGGGAGATAAAAGCAACGTTTCTTTTTCTGGGCTGACAGGCATGAATATGCAGTGGGCACCCGGGGAAGAGGGGCAAAGTTCAGGAGCAAACACTCACACACTCACACACACACACACACACACACAAGCACACACACTCACACACATACTCACACGCACACACACATGCACATACACACACACACACACACACACACACACACACCCCTCTAGGCAGTGTTGGTAAAACACACATGCTGCGAAGGATATGTTCTGTTTAGATCCCATCACCCATGCACCCATAGTTTTTTTTTTTTTGTTTTGGGGAGGGGGTGGGGGGTATGAGTCTTAAGTTGAGCTTTATCTGTGAAGGAGGGGGTGGGTGGGTGGGGGGGGGCATGTGGAGGGGATCTGCTGAGGACTGGAGCTCCAATGACTACAGCGTGGGCGAATGTGTCAGATAGCCTGCCAGTGTTTTTTAAATTTTTTTTATTTATTTTATTGACAAGTTAAATATATATTTTAAAAATTTCTACATAAAATTCATTTTGCCTTGGACATAATTTAGCTGGTGAGGTGGAACAGCAGGAGCAGGAATGAGAATCTTCTGACTGCGGGGGCCTCGTGGGGGTGTTGGGGGGGGGGGGGGTGGAGGCGAAAGACAGCCCTGGCGTTCACTCTGCGGTGAGTCACCCGGTGAAGCGAGCGCCTCTCCCCTCCCAGACTCCCGGCCCTTCCCTTTGATCGCATCTCTTCCCCTCCATTCCTCCGTTTGTTTATCCGTTTATTTAAAAATAAATTTTAAAAAAAACGAACAAACTCCGACGCGCCGCTCCTGCGAGCGCAAAACCCTGCGCCATCGCTGCTCTTTGCGTGACTCCGAGCCAAATCCATCAAAGCCCGGAGCTCCGCCCCCTCCCTCCCCCTCCCCCCCCACCCCTCCAGAGGTCATGACCCCTGATGTCACGCTGTTGCTGTTACACAACTGGCTTCCACCTCTGCCTGCTGATTCCCAGGAGCTCCTGGGTAAAGTGCTCGCGCTGCTTCCTGCTGTGTGCTTAGCGCCTGTCTTTGGGATCCGGTTGGCAGTGGGAGGGAAGGAGGGTTTGTTTATTTCCAAGTCTCTCCAGCTATGGAGAAGAAGAAAAAAAAGCAACTAATCTGCAAACTGCGGAGTGTTTTTGGGGGCACCGGTTGTGTTTACGTTAGTATTATCAGGAGGCGTAGCTATCTGCTCTGTGATATCTGCGGTACCAGGAGAGGTGATTAATGTGTTTGTGTTTGGGCTGGTTCCCAGCCGCGGGAAGCAGTTTGGGGGAGGAGTCGGGGGTGCAAACACAAACACATCAGAGTGGAAAGAGCCGGAGCTATTTCTGAGCTGGAGGTTTGTGATCACGGGCGGTTGATACCAAACTTTAGTTTTAACGGCCATCCCGTTACCTTGGTGATGAAGCTGCTTGGTTACCTTGGTGATGAAGCTGCTCGGTTACCTTTGTGATGAAGCTTCTCGGTTACCTATTGATGAAGCTGCTCGATTACCTTGATGATGAAGCTGCTCCGTTACCTTGGTGATGAAGCTGCTCGGTTACCGTGGTGATGAAGTTGCTCGGTTACCTTGGTTGTTGCTGAAGAGCTGGGACACCTCGGCGCAGGACACGTTGACCACCTGGCCCACCTCCGCCCGCCGCCAGCAGCGGATCTCATCCCACTCCGTCCGACAGCCTGCCGGGGGACAGGAAGTGAGGTGAGTCATTTCCTGTGCAAGGAGCAGGTCCCGCCAAAACAAAAGCATGAAATGCCCCCATCCCCCCCACCCCAACCTTCACCATGACGATATGAGGGGGATGGCAAGCCTTATTAAAGAGCCGCTTTAATGTTATTAAACAGCACGGCTGATTAAAGATAAGTACTCTCAGAGCAGGGAGAAGAGCTGACAGGTGGGAGCAGAAGAGCTGCCGGCTGTGGGGGGGGGAGTTGGGGGAGAGGAGGAGTGAGGGAGAGCGTGGGGGGGGGGGGGGGGGGGGTCTTGAGTCCAGGGCGCCCGGTCTGTAATCTAGCGAGCAGTGGGTGCTGGGCCACAGCTGGTCCTGGAGGGCACGGAGGGTTCACTTGAAATGAAGAGGCAGTGATTGTGTGGGTAATTCAGCCCATCAATTACAATTACCGCAACGCTAGCGTTAACCAGTGAGGGCCAGGTGGGTCCTGGAGGCTGAGGATGGAAGGAATGAACAGAAGGGCCATAGCGCACCCCCCACCCCCATCCCCCCGACCCCCACCCCCTAGACATTACCACGGTGATTGGCTAAACTTGACAGCAACATGACAGATTCCAACTGCCGCTCCCCAGAGGTAAATTTAGACGGGGTGGGGGGGGGGGGCAGCTCTGCATCATCTTATAGGACAGCAGGGAAGAGAGGGAGTGTGAGAAAGAAAAGAGGATAGAGTGAGAGAAGAGAGAGTGAGTGTGAGAGAAAAGAGGATAGAGTGAGAGAGTGATAGAGAAGAGAACAGGGTGACAGAAAGAAGTGAGGGTGTGTGTGAGAGAGAGCAGAGTGGGACTGTGAGAAGGAAAAGAGGGGAGAGAGTATGTGTGAGAAATGAGTGAGTGTGTGAGAGAGTGAGAGAGAATAGGAGAGAGTGAGAGTGTGAGAGGGAAAAGAGGAGAGAACGAGTGTGTGTGAGTGGGTAAAATCCAACACGGGGTGTTTTCAAGCTGACTGAGGTAAATTAAGCCACTTCAGTTTGGTGCACAGACAACCTCGTCCACCGGCCATGAAAAGCCCATAGTGAAAACGAAACAGACTAATTAGACGTTAATTAGCCATTCTTAGAGATTCTATATTTTGTACATTTGTAGATGTCAGAACCGACAGCCGTCTGTCTGTCTGTCCGTTTCCGTGAGTTAGCGGTCTATGGTTAGCGACCGGTGCGACGGAGCTGAAACCCCCCCCCCCCCACCTTGTTTATCAGCTTCGGCCGGCATGGCAACGGCGTCTCTCAGCCGCCGGGTTTTTCCATCTTCTGCCCCGGGCGTGTCAGTGTTTTTAATCCATCCATCCATCCATCCATCCATCCATCCATCCATCCATCCATCCATCCATCCATCAATCAATCAATCAATCAATCAATCAATCAATCAATCAATCCATCCATCCATCCATCCATCCATCCATCCATCCATCCATCCATCCATCCATCCATCCATCCATCCATCCATCCATCATGTTCATACAGCACATTTCACACAGTGGCTGTAGCGCACTGTGCTGCGTGTGACTGCAGGCTATAAACGCTGTCATGTCGCTCGCTGTTGTCGTGTTATTTTGTTATTGATCGGAAAACCAATCGGACTTGTTTTTTTTTTTTTCCGCACGCACCCCAGTAATCCGACGCGTAGCCTACAGCTCTGATTTAATTCATTCTTGACGTTCCATTCTGTGATTGTGACGTGCATGTACTGGAGAGGAGAGCTATGGGGTTTTTTTTTTTCCAGAATCCTGCCCCTAAAATTGGAAATCCAAGTGGGCTACAAAACTTTAAATATAGGCTACAGATTTTTGAACTGTAAAAAGGAAGCAGGGGAAAAAAACAAAGCAACGCTCGGGTACCATGGTAATAGTCAATGTGTGCATGTGACATTCTGTGGGACCGTGACCACTCCCAACGCCGACGGGGACCCGCAGCCTGAAACTGCCCGCGACTGCAGCTAGCCATGCGCTCCGCGACTGCAGCTAGCCATGCGCTCCGCGACTGCAGCTAGCCATGCGCTCCGCGACTGCAGCTAGCCATGCGCTCCGCGACTGCAGCTAGCAGCTAGCCATGCGCTCCGCGACTGCAGCTAGCCATGCGCTCCGCGACTGCAGCTAGCCATGCGCTCCGCGACTGCAGCTAGCCATGCGCTTCGCGACTGCAGCTAGCCATGCGCTCCGCGACTGCAGCTAGCCATGCGCTCCGCGACTGCAGCTAGCCATGCGCTCCGCAAGAAACATAACAGAGAACATTACTGCTGACTCTACGCAAATACAGTCTGGAAGTTCCATGTTCAGGGAAATTTATTATTTTTATTTATTTATTTTTAAATGACGAGCTTTGGACTAACCATAATTTATTCAGCCCAAGGTGACACGCACTGGACATGCTTTCCTTGCGTTGTTTCTTTGAAATGTCCAGCGCCATAATTCCTTCAGCTATTTAAATCAACAGAAACTCATTAGACCCAGAGGGAGCCTTTCATGTGATTAACGGTCTGTGGTTTAACTTTAAAGGTCCCGTTGTGTCATCATTACAGATCTCAGACACAGGCTGTGTGTGTGTGTGTGTGTGTGTGTGTGTGTGTGTGTGTGTGTGTGTGTGTGTGTGTGTGTGTGTGTCGGTTCCACAGCTCTCTGACAGGCTGTGTATGTGTGTGTGTGTCTGTGTGTGTGTGTGTTAGTTCCGCAGCTCTCCGACAGGCTGTGTGTGTGTGTGTGTGTGTGTGTGTGTCTGTGTGTGTGCTGGTTCCACAGCTCTCTGACAGGCTGTGTGTGTGTGTGTGTGTGTGTGTGTGTCTGTGTGTGCTGGTCTGCAGGCCTTGGTAGTTTGAGCCGGGTGAGTCCAGTGTCTGGTAAGCTGTTGTTTTTAGTGTTCACGGTAAATTTAAAACGCAGCAGCGGGAATAGAAACGGAAATCAATCTCATCGGGGAACTAAACAGCTCCAGAGTGTTTCAGGCTCAGCGACTTGGTCGCGCCTTATTTTCCTCAGAGCTTCAAAACAAACATGGTCCGTCCCAAATTATCTCCACCCATATGACTCTGTGGAAGTGAATGGAAGTTCATATCTCATAGATTGAGTGAAAAATGATGTGACGTAGTATCTCACCATTTTGGCACGGAACCGTTTGAAGGGTAAGTTTTTTTTTTGAATGTTTCTCCGACGTTTTTCAAGTCAGTGGCCCAGAACCCCATTGCTTTCAATTACCAGCAGAGCTAGCTACATCAACATTAGCATCTGCATTCACTTAAAAACACCCTAATGACATATTTGTGATCTCACACCATAAAGGCTTAAATTGCACATGCAGATGTATCACATTCTGAATTTCATTTTTATCTTTTGCGTGACATTGGCTGCGTAATTGTGTCCTCCTTGTTTCTTTCGCGCTGCAAGATGTTCGTTTCTCTCGCGATTCTTTTTTTTCGTTTTTGTTTTGAGCGCACTCGAGAGGGAGAGAGAGAGCTCCCCCCCCCCCCCCAAACAGGAGCATCCCGCCAGCACGAGTGGGATGATCAATCCCCCGGCTGCCCCCCTGTTGAATTAGACGTCTGAAACATGGCATCAATTTCGGATCGTTCTTCCAGCGAAAAAAAAATAATAAAAAATAAATAAAGAAAGAAAGACAGGACGGGTGGAGTTGGGCCCCGTGCGAGATCCGTTTGGGGTAATATCTCGCTCGTAGCCTGGCGCTGACGGCGAGAGGTAATCCTGTTGTGTTCCCCGTCCCGCGCCCTCTTATGGCCCGCGTGGGGGCCATCGCCGAGGCGCCGCCCTGCGTGGGGCTCCGTACTGCCCGGGCCCAGATTCGATCGCAGTTCTCCGTAAACGGTTTAGGTTCCCCCATCGTCGCCGGGCGCGAATTGTGTTTTAACCAGCGCGGGGACATCTGTCTGCCGTGCGTCCCTGTGCTCCCCTGAGATCTCCCATCAGACGGGGGGGGGGGGCGGGGGGCGGGGGGGACAGGGATGTAGGGGTGTCCATCTCCTCTTTTGTTTTTGGCTTCAGCTCACACTCACACACACACACACTCACATGCATACACGCGCACACACACACATTCACATGCACGCACACACAAATATACAGACACACACATACACATGCACACAGCAGGTGAATGGCTGTGGCACTCACATATGCTTTCCTTAGAAACACAGGGTAAGGATGGTGCCTGGCTACAGACAGAGAAGACGGATAGCAGAGGGCTAAATGAGGAGCTCACTCAATGTCCTCAGAGAGCCACACAAAGCAGTGGCAGTTAGACCTCCTTTCAAACGTTTCTGAGACAAATTGAGCAAATTGCTTGGATAAGAGATGCAAATTCGGACAGCCCACGCAAGCACGGATAAAGCAGAAGGGAAGGCGAACGGGCGGACGCGACCTGGCATTTGTCGAGATGACAGTGACGAGAAATGGACACCCCGTGTTTTTTTCCTATAAATTCTTGAAAAATCACATTCTGCTTAAAGCGCTGAATCCATAGAGCTGCCAAAATATATGTAACAGATGGACACTAGAGTATTGGGACTACAGGAAGTGATGCCACAGAGCCACAGGCAGATTTAGGAACATGCTTTACCAGATGGTGTACCATAGAGTTACAGGTACGGATGCTTTACCATAGAGCTACAGGTGCAGATGTTGTACCATAGAGCTACAGGTGCAGATGCTGCACTATAGAGCTACAGATACATATGCTTATTTTTGGATACATGATAACTTCTAATCTATCACTCATTGTCTAAGTTGAGTTTTTTTTTTTTTTTGCTGCTGTTTCTTTTTTTGGGGAAACTGACCTGAATATATAAACACTCTTTTTAAGCTTTTTTTTTTTCTAAATCAGGCTTTTAGTGAACAAGCTGTTCATTTCCACCAGGTCCTGTTTAAGAGTCACTGCAGGGCTGTTTTTACCCCCCCCCCCCCCCCGACCCCCAACCCCCCATCCTGCAATTTGGGTTTCCACTCTACTTTAGGCTGCAAGGACCTGCAGTTTTTACCAAAAACAAACCGCAGTCACATGTAAAACACCCCCCACCGCTGTGCAGGCAGCATAGAGGCCCCCCCCCCGTCATTACCCCCCCCCCTCACACACACACACACAGATATTAGCATCAATGGCAGAGGCCGCGTATGCAGACGGGGCGATTAGCGCTTCCCAAAACACGGCCCTGCGCGGCCGCGCCCGCCAGCACCGCGGGGCCCTTTGTGAGTGGAACCCTGACGGTTACCGTGATAACGGGGCGGCGGGGGGGGGGGGCGGCGGCGGTGGCGCGGTCGGCGCTAATGTCCCTTTTTAAATGCCAGGACAGCCGACGGGGGAATAATCAGCCGGCTCGCTTTTAAAAAGTCATTGTTGGAGGAGAAGGGAAAAAAAAAAACTAATTTGGGACCAGGCCTCGGTCGCGGCCTCCCCCATCATCCGCCCCCCCCCCCCCCCCCCTCACGGCGGGTCTCGCGATCTATAAATAGAACCCCAGTCGCTGTGAATGAGTCTTCTCTTCTCTTTTATTCCATCCATCCCCCCCTCCCTCATCTCTTCCTTCTTTTGTCCCGTCAGTGTTGCAGGGTGTGCTGGCAATGGGGGGATGAGAAGATGCTGTAATGCCAAGCTCTTTCTCCCTCCCTCCTTCCCTCCCTTGTTCTCTCTCTCTCTTCCTCACTCCTTTCTTCCTCCCTCTATCTCTCTCCCTCCTATACCTCTTCGTGTCTTTCTCTATCTCTCTCTCCCGCTCCCTCTTTCACTCTCTCTCTCTCTCTCCTTCTCTCTATAGTTTGCCTACAGAGACACAACAGAACATAGTTACTTGACTATAATGTACCAAAATGGATGAACTCTTATTAACTTAACCACACAAAGTAAAATTCAATTTAATTTTTTGTGCAGTGTTTTTGGTCCACAAGAGGTAAAATACAAGGAAATATTAGCTATAAAACTGGCTGTTTCATTTCTGATATTATTTTTCAATAACGTGTGCCCAACAGGGACCTTCCGTGATGTAACGTTTTGTGCATTTTGCAGCAATTTTGCACATGACAAAGGAACAGGCGATAACACTAAAAACAGGGAATGCTGGGGAATGTTAATATCAGTCTGTTTCAAAGAGCTGCAGTAGGAGTCTGCCTGAAGCTAATGATCAGCAACACAGAGGAGCACTTAATGCAGCACACCAGTTAGAATGCAGACACACACACACACACACACACACTTTCTCTCACACACGCACACACACACACACTCTCTCTCTCACAAACACACGCACACATGCACACACACACACTCTCTCACACACACACACACGCACACACATGCGAACACATGCACACAAACACACACACACACACACACACACACAGACACAGACACAGACACAGACACACACACACACACAAAGCTGTGGGTGCTTGCTTCAGGACATATTAAGAAATCAGAACCCACTCATCCAAGGGAAATCAGATTTACTGCTTCCTGTAAACATTTCAGAACAATCTCTGGTGGCTCTGGAGATGACATGTCAAAAAGAATACAATATTCGTGTTTATCCACATTCCACTGATTAGCATTTGGTCTCCTAGCAGCTGGGATTAGCCATGCAGCTTGAATTAGGATGAGCCATGCGGCTGGGATTGGGATTAGTCATGCAGATGGGATTGGGATTAGTCATGCAGATGGGATTGGGATTAGTCATGCGGCTGGGATTGGGATTAGTCATGCAGATGGGATTGGGATTAGTCATGCAGATGGGATTGGGATTAGTCATGCAGATGTGATTGGGATTAGTCATGCAGATGGGATTGGGATTAGTCATGCAGCATACAGCATTTGCACTGTAAAATGCATCCTCAGTTATAAATGACTAAATTAAAACGGGGAAAAGAGCATGCCCCAGCCGAACCCCCCCCCCCCCACCCCGTAAACAGAAGTCGCAGAGAGGAGCAATACAGCGGGTTTCAGAGGCGAGAGAGAGAGAGAGAGAGAGAGAGAGAGAGGCCGCTCGTCCAAACCGATGGCAAAGGTTACACGACTGAGAGAGGCTGGTGAATTTGATTGGCCGTTGCACACCGAGAGAGAACAAGGAGGAAAACTGTTTAATTCACTGTTTAAAGGCAGCATTGCTCTCACCGGGCCGGGGTATCTGACTAACGTCTGAACGCGTCCTAATGTCAGAGCCGCTATTTATAGCGCACGGCGACGGCCTCTGTGACCGCGGCCTCTCTGACGCTGACGCAGCCCGCGCTCTGAGAAATAAATAAAAAAAAAGGGAGAAAAAGACAAAAGAAGAAACCCGTCCCCCGAAAGGTCGGGTGGGTCCCGTTTCCGTGGAGAGGGAGAGGGGGGGTGCCCCGCCCGTCGCCGAGTGGAGCGTTCCGCCTCTTTCTCAAAAACGCGACTTCGGCGACCGGCTCACGCACGGGGCCTTCTGTTCCGGAACGTTCTGTGAATATTATCAGAGGGGCAGCAGAGGGCCTCTGGGGGGGCGGGGGGGGGGCGGGGGGAAGGTGGGACGGGGAGGGAGGGGGGGTTGAGGGGGGATGGGGGGGGTTTGAGGGGGAGGGTGGGGGGGGGGCTTACAGCACTTACACAACACCTTCATTAAACCTGCATAACACCTTTATTAATGCTGAATAACTGCCTGACAACTTTTTCGGATGTCCCAACAGGGTGACGCCAACCTTAGCGGGAAGTAGATGGTCTTAACCCATTTAAGCCCACGGGCAACTGGAGTTTCCAAAGTCGCTGCCACTCTTTTTCCATCTGTGAGTATTTTTTGGATGACTATACATGCTTTAGAGAGAAATCTCTTGGAAAAATCTGGGTATTAATGGGTTAATCACCCTGAACAGGCTTACTGTGAAACGATAGACAAGCACACTCATTAGCGAGTTTATACGATGTCTATTAGCCAAAGAGATTGTCATTGCTCTCACAGTGCCAGAGTATCTAACTAATATCTGAAAGCATCCTAATGTCAGGTTTAATGATTATCTGCCACAAAATCACGTTTCCATTGATTTTATGATGCATGCTTGTGCGTTCCTAGCTTCTGCCACAAAAATAGTCCTGACAGAATTCCACAGCAAAGTATCCTAGCAACAACAAACGGGCAAGCTAGTGGATTATGAGTTCATTTTTCTGTAGGCCACATTACTTAAAAAATGTTTTCCTTCTCTTCAAGCTTTTTTCCCTGCATTTCTTCTTGTCCTCAGTACTGCTAGTTACCAACTCAAGAAAGTGCACCCAAACCACTGGACCGTACAGAATGTGAAGCAATATAACAGGCGTGCGACAACTGTCATTATACTGCAGTCATTACTGCACACGTACATTATCGCTGCGTGTTGACCAATCAGAATCCAGTATCCAACAATGCCATGAAATACAGTGAGAACATAAGTAACCTCCTTAACCAATGATTAAAGTTTATAAAGGGGGGCATAACATGCAATGGCAAACTGCACTCTTGGCTTTAAACTGTAACATAAGGTCTACCCCCAGACCCTAAATCCATCACACATACTTATAAATGATTAACTGTGCTGTGATTGTGTTGGAATAAGGCCATTATACATAATCCATTAGGTCCCCATGGAAATTGGTCAATGAGGGCTTTATTATCGCACAGTAACATCTTTATAAATCACACATTTATGTGCTCACACCACATTTCCAGCACAATTGCTTATGAATGATTTATAAACCTGCTATTATATAGTAATAACACCTTGAACATGCTTCATTAAGCTTTTAGGACCGTATTCCTTTGTGTAAAGTGACCAATAAGGTTCAGTAACTGCACCACTACAGATTGTTTGGTGATGGTTCTTGTCCTTTAAAACGAAGTTTTGTTTGTGGTTTTATTTGGGGTTGTTTTTTTTTGTTGCTATAAATTGGATTCCTACGTGATGCATACCCGGTCCTTCAAGTAAAACAAGAAGGATTTTATCACCAAACGGTGAGGTTACCTCATGATTAAGCTCAGAGACCTCTCCTCCTATCAAAACTCAAAGCCAGACAGCCTACCACTTGAGGGGCAATAATATAGCAAAATCCGAAACGAAATACACAATCGTGTTTTTGTTCTTTGACCCAAACCTCTGGTTCTTTTATAGCAGAACCACCAGAGAGACAAACTTTCGAGCTACGGGCTGGTCTGTCAATCGAATGGACAAGAAGCCAAAAGCTCCGCCCCCAGTCAGGCCCGACGCGGCTCCCGGTTCCCACCGATGCCGAAACCGAGCATCAATCTGAATCAACTGGGTCAGACGCAGGCGCGCGTCTTCACGCTAGTGGAACTTAATATGGAGCGGTCAAGTCTACGGTATTCGTGATATGAAGAACAGCTACTACATAGTTCAAAATCTGCTTGCAGTAAAATAAATAAATAAATAAATAAATAAAAGGCTACAGTAATGTAAGTAACAATTACAATCAATAAAGGCTGTTGTGTAGTCCTCCATCTTATTTACCCTGTCTTATCACACATTGAAGACAACATGCCCCCCCCGTACACACACACATGCACACATGCACACACGCTTTTCCATCTTACGAACTCCACACTTCATTACGCCCTGAAATTGGCTGGTCCTAGTGTGTTCTGCCTGAGTGGGCGGGGGGGGGGGCGGGGCGGGCGATGGGGGGGTGCGGGGGTAAGAGCATATGCCAGTGCCTGGGTTTTGTGCTCTCTGCTAAAGTCAAGGGGTGGGGGGTGGGGGGGGGATCTGGGGGGTTTGGGGCACATGCCAGTCTGTGGTGCTCTCTCCTTCTGAACATTCATAGGGAATTTTGAGGTGGGGGGCCAATTCTAGTGTGTGATGGTGGGGGTTCAGATTGGGGGAGGGGGGTGGGGTCACAGTGGAGTCTAGTGTGTGATGGTGGGGGTTCAGATTGGGGGAGGGGGTGGGGTCACAGTGGAGTCTAGTGTGTGATGGTGGGGGTTCAGATTGGGGGAGGGGGTGGGGTCACAGTGGAGTCTAGTGTGTGATGGTGGGGGTTCAGATTGGGGGAGGGGGTGGGGTCACAGTGGAGTCTAGTGTGTGATGGTGGGGGTTCAGATTGGGGGAGGGGGGTGGGGTCACAGTGGAGTCTAGTGTGTGATAGTGGGGGTTTGGGGGTTGATGTGCATGTGTAGGGTGTGTGCGTGCGTGTGTGTGTGTGTGTGTGTGTGTTTCAGTGGGAAGAATCAGCTCTTCCATACAGCAGCAGTAGCATACGCATGCCTGCAGGGGGCAGTGTTGAGGCTTACCTTTTCTCCCGGTTCGGTTGCGAGCCTCCTCTCTCCGGATCTGGAGACACTGCTCCTGGGCCTTTATGTGCTGAGAAATGATGGCACAGTCTGGATGTATGGCATCTGTCTGAGGGAGGGAGGGAGGGAGGGAGGGAAGAGAGGAGAGAGAGAGGGAGGGAAGAGAGGAGAGAGAGGGAAGAGTGGATAGAGAGAGGGAGGGATGGAAGAGGGGAGAGGAAAGAGGGAGGGAGGGAAGAGAGGAGAGAGAGGAAGAGAGAGAGAGAGCAGGGAGGAGAGGGGGAGTCCAGGAGAGAAAGGGGGAGATGGGGGAGTGAGAGAGAAGAACAGTGAGTATAGAAGCAGGATACTGATCTTCGGTAATAAAATGCCTAAAACACTTATTCAATGTGTGTGTGTGTGTGTGTGTGTGTGTGTGTGTGCGTGTGTGTGTGTGTGTGTGTGTGTGTGTGTGTGTGTGTGTTGTGTTTGTGAGAGTGCAGGGAGATTAGTCACCAAATGAAATGCATTTGTGCAGCATGAAAGCTGTACAGCAACCCCCCTAATTTCAAACCCAAAAACACAGCGCTGTCTAGCGGTTCGGTTTTCATTCCGTGGCCACCCTGCCGTGCCTTCCACGGGGCGTCGCCGTAATTTATTGAGTACAGGTTTTTTTTTTTAAAAATTCAATAAACAGCGAGGCGGTGGGAAATACAGGATACAACAGTGGTTAAAAAGTTCTGAGAACCTCCCCTGCAGAGCGCTCTAAAATAATCACAGACTTTTTGTTTCCCCCCCTCCTCTGGGGGAAAAACGAACCTGAAACAGCCCGCATCGACTCGCTGTGTCCCGGGCAGCCGGGAACGGCTGGTCTCCGCTATCGTTGGCTCTCCTCTGAAACATCACACTCTCGTTCGCGTTAGCAACGCTCCCCAGTGCATTCAGAGGCAGCGGGAGGGGAGAGTGTGTGTGTGTGTGTCTGTGCGTGTGTGTCTGTGCGTGGGTGTGTGTGTGCGTGTGTGTGCGCGTGTCTGTGTGTGTGCGTGTCTGTGCGTGTGTGTCTGTGCGTGTCTGCGTGTGTGTCTGCGTGCGTGCGTGTGTGTCTGCGTGCGTGCGTGTGTGTGTGTGTGTGTGTGCGGGAGGAGAGCCGCTCAGGTGACAGCGCCCAGGTAACCGTGACGCTTTAATCACCGTTTATTGCAGAACGCTCGAACGTTTCAAAGCGAAGCTTTCTCCTTCCTGTGCCGCTAAACTTAAACTTAAACTTATATTAATCACATAATTACATCACTCAGCAGGGTATCCAGAGGGATGCGAAGCTAGAGAAGCAGATGACGCCAACAAAAAAACAAAATGCAAAGGAGCGCAGCAGTTTCATCTTTACTTTCAGCTAAATCAACCTGCGAAAACGAAAGGAAAGGAACGCCAGGATCTCTACCGAGAGGTCGCAGCGTTCCTAATAAAGTCAGCCGCTTGACTTATCGTGCCAGGACCGGGACGCAATGGAAACTAATTGTAAATTAAAGAAAGCAGCGCGGAGGAGCGCACCCGCGCGAGCGTAGCCTTGTAGGGCGTTTTGTGTGTGTGTGTGCGCGTGTGTGTGTGTGTGTGTGTGTGTGGGAGTCCGAGAGCGAGCGGGAGAGCGAGATCCTGGCCTCCCCAGCAGGCTCCTCGCGCTCCTGCTGAGCAGCCTGCCAAGCCGTCGATACGGAAACGGCAGCAAATTAACTCCATTGGCCTTCGAGCCGACCCCCTGAACTCGCTGTAACTGCCACGCAGGGGAAGCGCTGGCATCTCGTTAAAATGCAGAGAGAGAGAGAGAGAGAGAGAGAGAGAGACAGAGAGAGAGACAGAGACAGAGACAGAGACAGAGACAGAGACAGAGACAGAGACAGAGACAGAGACAGAGACAGAGACAGAGACAGAGACAGAGACAGAGACAGAGACAGAGACAGAGTCAGAGTTCAACATTTTAAATGTGCTTCGTGTATGTCTCCCATCTCGTAGAGGCTGAAATGTTCTTTTGAAAATGTAAATTTCATCCTCGTGACGATTACCATCATCATCATGTCATACACATTGTGTGTGTGTGTGAGTGTGAGTGTGAGTGTGAGTGTGAGTGTGAGTGTGAGTGTGAGTGTGAGTGTGAGTGTGAGTGTGAGTGTGAGTGTGAGTGTGAGTGTGAGTGTGAGTGTGAGTGTGTGTGTGTGTGTGTGTGTGTGTGTGTGTGAGTGTGTGTGAGTGTGAGTGTGTGTGTATGTGCAGATCGCGCATTGCTGTCAGTGTAGGTGACCTTTAACCCTCTTGCTGACGGAGCAGTAGGGAGTTGGAGGCTCGCCAGTAAAGAGAGGTTTTTTATAATTACACAGCATAGATTAAACTCAGCCCGACAGCACACTACTACCAATCACAGAGGCCTCAGTGCGACCGAACAGTAGAGTGGAACAGTATAATAGAACAGCACTGTGGAACAGTAGAGTGGAACAGCTGTGTGGAACAGTAGAGTGGAATAGCAGTGTGGAACAGTAGAGTGGAACAGCATAGTAGAACAGTAGAGTGGAACAGTATAATAGAACAGCAGAGTAGAACAGTGCAGCAGAACAGCTGAGCAGATCAGCAGAGAGAAACAGCAGAATGGAACTGAGATCGAAGCAGCACCAGCTGCGTAAACAGGAAACCTAGGCAGACGCAAGAACAAACAGCTGCACCAGGCCAGGCCAAGCACACTATATTATTCCTCTATATGATAGTGTTTGCTCCAATATTTGGCCTGAGAAAAGCAGTTTTTTTAACACAGTTCCACCCCCCAGGCCTTTGGGGGGGGGGGGGGGGGGGGGGGGGGGGGGGAGAGACACTGACCACAAATAAGTTTGGGATCAGGCAGAGGGAAAACAGAGACTTCCCATAAGGCTTCACATCAAAGACCCATTCCTAAAAAAAAATAAATGAAAGCAAAGAAGGTCAAACCAAAATTAGCTTGCGCAGTTCATCTTTGGCTATGTCGCAGTGTTCGAAACGTGTTGAATGGATGTTCACAGTTTTCTTAAATGATTTATTTCACGATCTGGGCACCAGATTGGTGCTCCAGGAGTACGTCCAGTGCCGTGATTCGCCCGACCAGCCCGGTGAACAGAAGCACCGTGCTGCCCAAAGCTCTTAGCGCAAGTTCTTAAAATACTCCTTCCTAGAGGTCAGATGCATTTTGAAAGTGGTGCATACTGCCGAAACATTGTCATTATACTATTGTTACGGCCGGCTCGCAAGGCCGCAACAGCAGAGTCCAAAGTACCAAAAACAAGACAGAAGCTGACCTAAAAACACAAACTCAGACATTTATTAAACCTAAAACACAAACTAAAACAAACAAAAACTCAAAGTTCACAAAATAATGGGACTTCACAAAAAGCTACCAAACGCAAATTAGGTATTACCTCCACCTGCACTACCCAGGCAAGCAGAGGCTGGGGACGTAACACTATTTACAAAAAAAACACCATATGACTCATATATTGTATAATGTACATTAGTCTAAACTTTCTCTATGCGTGCTACCGCTCACAGTTATTCTGTCAGTAAAGGGGCGACATAGCTCAGGAGGTAAGACCGATTGTCTGGCAGTCGGAGGGTTGCCGGTTCAAACCCTGCCCTGGGCGTGTCGAAGTGTCCTTGAGCAAGACACCTAACCTCTAACTGCTCTGGCGAATGAGAGGCATCAATTGTAAAGCGATTTGGATAAAAGCGCTATATAAATGCAGTCCATTTACCATTTAATGGGAGGAATGTTAACACTGTGTAGATATTTATATGTATACTGGGGCTATACTGATGCAAAAATGAACTTTTTCTCACCAAAGTCACCAAAGGGCCAGAAGAACTATCACAGGTCACATTTTTAATTTATTTTCTTTTTGTATTCGCAGAGAGAATTATCTTGTTTCTGGTTTCTGAATTAGTAGTGGTTTGAGGTGGATGTTGGAGGGGCAGTTTGGGTTAGGAGGGGGGAATGGGGAGGGGGGGGGGGACCAGTGGTTGCAGGTAGAAGGGGGGGGGAGTATTTTGGAAAGAAGGCAGGGCTGCATTCTGCTTGTTTTTACCCTGACAAAGATTTTAAGTCGGGGGGGCACACAATGTTTTTACCACACACAAAAGAGTGGGGGGGGGGGGGGGGGGTTGAAGATGACAGTTTGGTAACAGTCAGAGGCCTCTCAGAGCCCGAAGTGACTGACGTGCGAGCGAGCGATCGCAAGAGTTTGCGAAAACAAACTTCCATTCTGACGAGCGCTGGGAGTGTAATGACTGCCTGTCAGCATTGCCAGCCCTCAGAAAAAGGAAAAGCAAAAAATAAATAAATAAATAAATAAATAAATAAATAAATAAAAAGTAACAGTGATCACATTTGATTAAAGACCGCGATTCCGCCCACACCTGCGGTATTTTTCCCCTTGTGGAGGGGAAAGAAAGGCCGGTGCCCATTTCATTCCGGTCGTCCTTTTTTTATTTATGTCTTCTCCCTCCGCGGTTTCATTAAGGCGAGAGCGGAACCGAGGGGCGGGAGAGCTGAAACCATGGCGACGGGCGATTTGAGAGGCCGCAGGTCTCACGCCGGCCGATTCGTTTCACCTGCCGGTCGGAAGGCTCTGATGCGGGCGTGGCCGACGCATCGTTCCTTAGCGCGCCTCGCGTTGGACCTGGCCCTTAAAACCAGACCTCTGCCTGGACCCTTCCGGCCTGCCTGCTGGGTCAGAGGTTCTGAAGGAGAAGCCGGCACGCTCCTGGCTGCGTCTGCTTTCATTGGCCAAGCAGTGATTGGCCATAATTAGCTGGGGCAATTTGCATATTTATTGGCTACACTTAATGGATTTGGGTGGCCGGATTGCATGCTATTGGCTGCTAAGTAGCTGGCTAATTTGCATTTCATTGGCTACGGATGATGTGGTTGGCTAGCCGGGGTGCATATCAGTGGCTGTAACTTGCTGGCTAATTTGCATATCATTGGCTAGCCCCAATGCAGTTGCTAGCTGGCATGCATAAAATTAGCGGAAGCTAAAAGAGACTGGCCTTACCTGTCAGGCTCATGTCAGGACCAAATTTTTTCTCTGAGTCTGAACAGGCTGATGCTTTGATGCCAGGCAAGTCTGCCCAACTTCCTGAGATGCACTTTGCTAATATAATGCTGCTTTTGTGCTGTAATGCATTAGCCAGTCAGCGAACTGGACTTTCTGTTGTGTGGCTCCTCATAATCGAAGAAGACAACAGGACTCTGGGGCACAGGCATCAGGGGTCCTTATCGAGCTGCATCTTCACTTCTCCATGCACATTAACAGTCTTTGTCCCCTCTCTGCCAGTTTCCCCATCCGGGCTGCTCCCCCATTTTATATCAGCAGCACAACTGCCAAAAATAACTGCCACTCTGATGTTACATGGCAGCCGGCAACTTATTTATTATTTGAATTAACTTGGTCATATATTGTCCGCGTGCGCTAATCGGCCAGTAGCCGTGATCTCTCGTACGTGGGCCTCCGGCAGGAGGTGGTGTCTGAAGGATTCGCAGCATCCACCTTTAATGGGAGCCCTGGCTGAAACGCACTGGAACCGATTGGATTTCAGGAAATCCGATCTCGCGATCTGGAACTTCCCCTCCAAGACAATGCAGACGAATTTCCTCTGCGTGTGCAAGCTAAAAATGAGCTGTCATATTGGCCGGACCTCACTACCTGGCCCGCCCGTCATTGGCTACACGGCGATCCAGCAAGGATATCATTGGCTGAGCTGACAATGCGCAAGACAAAATGATTTCTACTGCCGTTAATCCTCCGCTGCAAGGTATTTCCTTCCAAAAGAAACAGCTTATCCCACCCAATAAGATACGCCGTGTTATCACAGCTCTGACTCCAGATGGGGTAAAAAAAATGTACCCTCTCAGAGTAGCATTTACTCTGTTAGAGTTGATTTAACACTGAGAATTTTGCTGGGTGTAAGTACAGTATGTAGGACTCATTTTTTAATTTATCTTTCCGCCCATCCATTTTGCATGTGCCCAGCTCAACTGCCAATCATATGACTCTTTCTTCTTGCTTTACCTCCATCTCTCTCTGTCTCTCTCTCTCTCTCTGTCTGCCTCTGTATTTCACTCTCTCTCGCTCTTTCCCTCTCTCCTCTCTCTGCCAATTTCTCTCAGTATCTATCTTCATATCTCTGCATCTCTCGCAGTGATGATGCTGGAGGCTTTCCCAGCAATACGCCTATGCCCTATCCCTCTCTCAGAGTCAAACAACAGACCACACCAATCTGGTTGTTATGGAAACAAGCATCCAATGGGAAATGCGTATACTAGTCTATAATGCCCATTTAACTTACTGCACATAATTTAAGGCTAAACATTCAGACGTTTACGTGAAACAACTAGAACCAAAATATTTGCAAATAGTGAGATGCTCAGCCAAAAAATCTTTCCTGGTACACCTTCACAGTTTTCAGTCTGTGAAGTACAGTAAAATGCAGGTCAACAGCCAGGTTAAGGTTAAAGCAAGGCAAGGTCGACACCAAGGCGTTTTCTGCTGCTGAAAAACAACAAACAAATATCAGGTTTGTCTTCAATCGAACGCGTCGTGATCATGTGGGTTTAAACCAGCCGCAACACAAAGAAATCTCCTCAGAGGCAGTTTTTCATTTAATTGTCTGGCACAGTAACATTGTCAGTGACACAATCAACACTTAAAAAGTGGACTTTACTCATGTAGAGCACATTTAAACGAAATCAACAATGATCAAATTTCTGTGGGCATTTTAATGGAAAAGTGCGGAGAAAGCATGATTCATAAAAACCCACAAAAGTTAAAAACCAAAATTCTGCCCTAGAACAGTCTTCTGATCCCCCCCCCCCCCCCCAAAAAAAGTTGTACAGCACAAGTAACTGATTTTTAAACAATGAATTATTAAGTGCTTTAGTTACATTATAAATGTGATGCAAAGTTAATGTCAACTCTGTCTCGATAATTTCCAAAAATGTGCTTTTGTGTAGGTATTTTTTTATTTACATCACAGTAAAAACATTAATTTGAGATGATAATACCAAAATGTCTACTTGCAGTGCCCAGGTTAGAAGATTCCAAGTCATTGTGTGTGTGTGTGTGTGTGTGTGTGTGTGTGTATGTATACAGTGCAGTTGGTAAGTAGTTGTTCAGTGCCAGAATGTACAAAGAATATGAGGTCAAGGTGCAGACTGTTAGCTTTAATTTGAAGGTATTTACATCCATATCTAGTGATCCGTGCTAGAATTACAGATTTTTTTTATATACATAGCACCCCCATTTATTATATATATCATATTTAATATATTGTTCAATCTAGGCAAGAAAAATTGGGCAGTGGATTAACAATCCGCAGGTAATTTCTAATCGCGTTAGGCGACCCTTTCTAAATGAAGCAGATTTCCGTTACTTGTTCGTTGGAAATATCAGTCTAATGGGATTCATTCAAAGCTGCAACTGTGGGACGCGAGTGCTCGCTAATCTCTGTATGCGTCGCTACGGCCGTCGTAAGTGTCAGGTCCACGCTACTGCCTCTGACTCTTCCTCTTCCTCTCTCCCAGCTGAACAGGCTGTCTGCCGCCAGCATCAAAACCAGAGCGGAAAAAAAACACTTTCTTTTCTAAACACTTAACAGCGGGTCCAAAATCAGCGGACAGCAAAAGCGCCGAAACCAGTTACGATACCACCAATGACAAAGAGGTGTACGGGCTTTACAGTGCTTTTTGTGAGCGCTCGACCTCGGCGATTTTAACAATGTCAAGAGTCGTATGTCACTCAATAGGGGTACGGTGTGGTTTACAGGTGTATCTCAGAACCGGCTCTCAGCAAGACATTCCTAAGTGGCGTTTCTTGTTTGCGAGCGGATCTCGTGACGCAAATCAAATAGGAATTTCCGCTACCCCTTCTTACATTTTCCTAGTCGAGTTTGTTTATGAATGACAGACGGCTCAAGCATTGCTTTTCAAATTCAGTGTACTGAGTGCGAATTATTGAAAGGTCTTGTGTTTTTCCCAGTTTTTTTTTTTCTACATTTTAATTCAATTTCACTTTATTTTCCGGTTTTAAAGAATATTATGAAGATAAACCGCTAGGCTACTAGACACAATGTTCCACAGTATAATGCAATCTATTGATTACATTAGCCTATTCCAGTACTAGCAAGTAATTGCTTTTCCAGAGATAAGCGGACACGCAATTATCCCTGCATAATTGTTTTGTAATTTTGTTTGCACCAAATACAGGGGACATGTCAAAGCCGGGTGTACCCATGCACGTATGTTGCAAAACATATTTCGAGTATGTTATTTTTGTATTTTTATCGATATTATTTAATTGTGCTGTGTTGTAGATAACAAACCAATTAGAATTACGGCAACTAAATTAAACAAGATGTGTCACTCGTTAGAAATGTCAAAATGGCTCAGATGAATAAATAAAATAAATATGCACTGCACAAACTTTCTCTGTCAACCTTTGAGACACAGAGGGGCAATTGCTTTGTGCTTAGCTGGAGTTTCGACCTCAGGTTTAAACCTCTAGACCACAGAACTGCATTACACCTGGGACAGCAATCGAAAAGCTGCGGAATGAGGATTAGCTGTAACACAGTTGTAACACAGTTCTTCTTGCTCTAGACGTCTAAACCTTTGGTTTAGATTCCACCGGCACACTGCAATCCACCAAGACTGTCTCGTGTGCTCTTGAGTTACAGTCTTACGAACGCGAGCGTGCGTAACCTGGTCGTCTTTCTCGCGCTTAACCGCTCCTTCTGTTTGGGTAATTGTGCCGCTTTGATAACGTTATGCGACCCCCTCCACACATACTTGGTTGGCAGATGTTTGTAACACTAGCATAGAGTTTTAAACAGATTAACTGTAGCCTACGTGACACAAATGCCGCAAGCATACATTACATAAAATCTAATTATGATAGTCATAAACCATTCGTGCAAGTGAACACTTACCAGTTCCCAAGAGGTCTGGTGGACGCAGAGATAGAATAGCAGCTGTATTAGTCTTGATACCGATGAAGTTTGAACCAGGGGTCTCATGTTTCTGTATTGTTTTTTATTGTTTGGTTCGTTGTGTCTTTTATCAGTCCTTTTTTCTTGGTAAATCGGCAGAAGTCCACCTTGAAGATTTACGATTTCGCTAATAACAACAACAACAATAATAATAATAATAATAATAATAATAATAAAATTATTATTATATTTCTGCCCTGTTCTATTCTAAATATTTTCTTAACCTTAGAAAGGTATGCTACAACAGTATCCAAGTAATTTAAAGTGAATCTTATCAACGTATGCAATAGATCCTTTTGAGTTTACGCGCTGGATAGGAATACACCCTGTCCAATGTAGACAGAAGGGACGTCCTCTTGCCAGTTTTTGTTCCTGTTACCCGCGGGTCTTGCATTTGCCTCGCCGACTGGCGAATCTCCTTTTACGTGCCTCCGGTGTCTCAGAAGTTGAAGGACATTGGCAGCACCCGCGTGCAGATTGGCTGCACCCGCGTGCAGACGAGAAGCAGAAGCCGTACTGGAGGTTGGATTTTATATGCGCTTGCCAAGCAGGAGCCGGCGCGCGCGCGCGCGCGTGCCTCTCTTCGCCGCGCGTCGGTCAGACGAGACCCTCGTGAAGTGGACTGCGCTGAGACCGCGCGCTTCAGTACGCGGGCTTCAGCGAGTGCGAAGATCGCTGCCAGGTGCATTCATTCTGCCTCGGAGCTCGTGTCCGCGTCCGCGTCCGCGTTTGCCCGATTAACGCCAATAATTAGGATTCAATGTGATGTCCATGGAGCAGATAGTACTAAATCAAGAACTTCATCCATCTGCTAATAAAAAACAAAGAGACTTCCCTACCTTGCTATTACGAGATAATTCATATTTTTGTGGTGCGTGTGTGAATTTCAGTGGGGGTGGGGGTGGATTAGTTTTTGGCTGTCAGGTGTCTGGATAGGGGGGGGGGGGGGGACAGAAGATGAATGAACTGTCACTCGTTTGAGAGCGGTAGTCGGGAGCGATGACGTAGCTGTCGGGGAAGACTGGAGGCGGGCAGCGCCGCTGAGCTCCGTTAGTCTAATGTCAGACGCAGCCCTCAGGTACGCCTGACTCACACACCGAAAGGTCATCTAGCGCTACCTCGCCGCATGAGAAACGCGCTCTCAAACTGCCCCCGGGGGGACGGCAGCGCCCCGCACCTTCACCGCACACCTTCCCAGATCGTTTACTTTAGTCTGAGTTTTGATCGATAAACATAATAAAAATGTGAACGACTCGTCTCAAACCTACGTCACTTTCACAAAATAAAGAAATAAAAATTTTAAAAATCAGTTGAAATGAATGGCCGGTAAAGTGATCAGACCCTAAAATTCCTTCACGCCCCCCCCCCCCCCCCCCCCCACCCCCATAAAATGGAAGGGCTTTGGAGCAGCACGGGTGCACTGGAGACAGAAAAATCTCTGGATCTGTCAGGCCAGCGGTCCGCACTCTTACTCTTGGCAGGTCGCAGGGTGACTGGATTTAGTTTTTTTTTCTTTTTTTGCCGGTTCAGACCGGTGAAGCTGGATTGGGTGAGTTCTACACCGGGACGGCCAGCGAAGGATGGCCTCCCGCTCTAGAGCCGGGTTCCTCCCAAGATTTCTCTTCATTGGGGAGAAGGGAAGTTTTTTTTTAACCCTTAATCCATTTTTTTTCTTTGCCAAATTTTCTGAGTTAATTAATTAATTAATTAATTAAGCGCTGAATAGCAGCAAATAGAGAAGAATGAAAGAGTAGAACAGCCGTGTGTTGGATGGAGAAACACGGATGCCCTGCTGTGGAGCATCGCCCTGATCAGGGCGTGGCAGCAGAGAGCCTGGAAGCGTCACCTGAGTGTCAGAGCGGAGAGACCCTGTCCGTTTGCACTCTGATGTGAGAGTCGGGGAGTCCGCGGGGTTATGGTGAATGGTAAATGGTGAATGGACTGCATTTGTATAGCGCCTTTATCCTCTCATTCACCCATTCACACACACGCTCACACACCAACGGTGAAACGCTGTCATGCAAGGAACCAATCAGCTCGTCGGGAGCAATTAGGGGTTAGGAGTCTTGCTCAGGGACACTTCGACACGCCCAGGGCAGGGGAATCGAACCGGCAACCCTCCCACACTGGCCCACACTGCCCCACACTGCACCACACTGCCCCACACTGCACCACACTGGCTCACACTACCCCACACTGGCCCATGCTGCTCCACGCTGCTCCACACTGCCCCACACTGCACCACACTGCCCCACACTGCACCACACTGCCCCACACTGCACCACACTGCCCCAGACTGCACCACACTGGCCCACGCTGCTCCACACTGCCCCACACTGCACCACAATGGCCCACGCTGCTCCACACTGCACTACACTGCACCACACTGCCCCACACTGCACTACACTGTAAGCGAGGAAGCCCCTGGAGAACAGATCAGAGCTAATGCCCTACATCAGGGGCATCAGACTCCGGGTCCAGCAGAAACGTGGTTCTGAGCCAACAGTTCAGAGCACAGCAGAACCAGTCTGGACTCTTTTGTCTCTTATTTAGAGTCCCTGCACCTCAGCAGGTGTACCCAGAGAGGGGGGGTGGTGCACCTGTCTGACCCGTGAAAGTGACAGGTGAGACACAGGTGTGATGGATGCTAACAGCGGGGAAAAGGCAGAAGGGATGATTGAAAATGTCTTTTTTTTTTTGTTTAAAAAGTAAACTGCTCAGCGTTTGCTCACTTGAGCAAACAGCGCGTGTCACTGAACCGCTTGTGTCCCTGCATGGCGCACTGCGGCCCGTGGAAACGTCACGGCCCCCCGGCGTCGTCCCTGAAGGAGCGGCGCTGACAGCGGCGCTGTTTCCCGTGCTTGAGGATAAGGACAGGGCTATCAAAGCCGAAGCGCGCGCTGGTCCGCGTCGGGGTCAGGCGGTGCTCTCCAGGGTCCCGTCAGGGTCAGTCGGTGCTCTCCAGGGTCCCGTCGGGCTGGGACAGTGACCTCGCGCTGAGCCCGCCATTGTTTTGGAAGCACATCAATCTCGCTGTTGACCCACACAACGCTGTTTACACAATGCAGTCCCGGTGTTGTTTTGGTAAACCCACCCCCCCCCCCCCCAGCCACCCCTCCACCCCCCATCCAGCCCTCTCACCCCCACACCTCCTGCGAAGACTCCTCTGCTTTCTCCAAGATCTGCATGACCCTCCGTCCTGCAAAAATATTTTGTTTTCTAGGCGCCTGGGGCTTGCAGATGGCGGGTTACATGGCTGCTAATGTCAACGGGTGGGAATATGATATTATTTCTGAGAAAAACTTCTTTTCCCTTAAAGCTTTTTTTTTTTTTTTGCCAGAGCCACAGGTTCGCCGACATTCGCTGTATTGCACCTGTGTTTGTCTCGTTCTGTGTCCTGAAATCACACTGCCCTGTTACAGTCAGAATGACTGCAGGATCACACTGCCCTGTTACAGTCAGAATGACTGCAGGATCACACTGCCCTGTTACAGTCAGAATGACTGCAGGATCACTGTTACAGTCAGAATGACTGCAGGATCACTGTTACAGTCAGAATGACTGCAGGATCACTGTTACAGTCAGAATGACTGCAGGATCACTGTTACAGTCAGAATGACTGCAGGATCACTGTTACAGTCGGAATGACTGCAGGATCACTGTTACAGTCAGAATGACTGCAGGATCACTGTTACAGTCAGAATGACTGCAGGATCACACTGCCCTGTTACAGTCAGAATGACTGCAGGATCACTATTACAGTCAGAATGACTGCAGGATCACTATTACAGTCAGAATGACTGCAGGATCACTGTTACAGTCAGAATGACTGCAGGATCACTGTTACAGTCAGAATGACTGCAGGATCACACTGCCCTGTTACAGTCAGAATGACTGCAGGATCACTATTACAGTCAGAATGACTGCAGGATCACTATTACAGTCAGAATGACTGCAGGATCACTGTTACAGTCAGAATGACTGCAGGATCACTGTTACGGTCAGAATGACTGCAGGATCACACTGCCCTGTTACAGTCAGAATGACTGCAGGATCACTGTTACAGTCAGAATGACTGCAGGATCACTGTTACAGTTGGAATGACTGCAGGATCACTGTTACAGTCAGAATGACTGCAGGATCACTGTTACAGTCAGAATGACTGCAGGATCACTATTACAGTAGGAATGACTGCAGGATCACTATTACAGTCAGAATGACTGCAGGATCACTGTTACAGTCAGAATGACTGCAGGATCACTGTTACAGTCGGAATGACTGCAGGATCACTATTACAGTCAGAATGACTGCAGGACATGTGAGAGCAGGAATTTTGGGAGGGTGATAAGATGCTGTCCATGGGGGTCAGAGCCAGCACATGCTGTCTGAGAGGGTGAGAGCTTGCTGAGCCTGTTCTAGCTGCCCCCCCCACCCCTCGCTGTGGGAGTGCCACTTACTCACCAACCCCCCCCCCCACCCCCCACCCCCGCCCTGCCGCTTTGGGGTAGTGAAGCATCTGTTCTGACGCCGAAGTTCATGGGATGACTAAGAACTACGCAAGAATGCCAGACCACTAAACACATCATGAACACAGTGCAGGCAGCCTGCAGCAAGTTTGGGTTTGGACTGTGGACTCACTCATACACGTGTGTGTGTGTGTGTGTATGTGTGTGTGTGTAAATGTGTACACACTGTTGAGCACATTTCCTCTGTGTGTATGTCACTACGGTGAATGAAAAGTACATACTGTTCTTCAGCGTAGATAAGAAATATAGGCTACAGTGAGCTTGCTCCTCTGAAATAGACTGCCCAGGTGTATCCAGGTGATAAGATTCCTTCCTGGTTTTTTTGTCAGTTGAATTACTTATCAGAGGTGTATTTGGGGAATGAATCAGCAGACATTTTAATAGCTCTACCTCAAACCACCGCACTGTGTCCTTCTCCAAATGGTTCTTGCCCACACTCAGAGTTCAGCTGGACTTCTGAATTTATATGGGTGATCACGATAGGTGTTTATACATTTATACATTCTCTAAATTCCTCCACACTCAGTTCCAGAAAGTAATGTCGTTTGAAGCTGACACCTCCTCTGAAATGTGTTTGACCCTGTGCAAAACGTTGATAAGAGGAATATACTCTATTTCATCTGCTAAAGAGAGGAACTCTTGCACCACTTCTGTGCAAGCCTCCATTACAGTTTGAATGAGGTGGTGGACACTAGTCAAACACTCAGCATCTAGGATGATTAACCAATGGCATGTTAGAGCTTACTGTCAGATTCACCTAGCCACCTTAACCACGCCCTTCTCATTTTAACATTGTGGCCTCATCATTATGTATTCTTATGTTCTAGATGGGTTGAACGGCCTGTCCTCCTCATTATGTATTCATATGTTCTTATGTTCTAGATGGGTTGAACGGCCTGTCCTCCTCATTAGGTATTCATATTTTCTCATGCTGTATACGGGCTGAATTGCCCTGCTCTCCTCATTGTGTATTCATATGTACGGGCTGAATTGCCCTGCTCTCCTCATGGTGTATTGCTATCTTTATTAAATCTTAGGTTCCTGAATCAAAGCCTGCTGTATGAGCCCAGCGGTGATGGCAGCGGTCCGCGCGTTCGGCAGAACCGTGAGAGCACGAAGGAGCTTCGCGTGCGTGTCCGCCGAAGAGAGGCGGCCCCCGCAAACTGCCGCTTCTCCCAGCTAATTAGCGCTTTCTATCGTTCTCGTTCTCCTCCGTGCGTTTACACCAATTATATTTGCCAGGAAGATTATACTCGCAAACAAAACGAGCGCGGTGCGGGCAGAGGCGTTTTATGTCCAATCAAGACCTCTTCTCTGTGCAAAGCCTTTAATTCCACTTCATTTTATGTTCTTTTTTTATTTTTTATTATCCTTTTTAAGGGCGACACTGTACATTGGGGTGCTGCTTTTTTATTCACGGTCCTTTTGTTTCCTCATTACTTTTCCACCTTCTGCCCCCCCCCCCCCCCCCCCCCCCCCCAGAAGCGCAGCAAGCTCACATTGCAGTATCTTTGCTTTACATAATGTTTAAATACAAAAGGAAAACACTGTTTGATAAGATCACCCACTAAATGCTTGTAATGTAAAACAAATACATCAAGGTTCCATCTTATTGACTAACAAACACTGGCCTGCAGTTTTTCAACCTAAAAACAAATAAATAACAGCTTGTGATGCCTTTTTTATTGTTTAAACAGGCTTCTGCTTTCAGGACAGGGGATTGTATCATGAAGCAGGGGGTATATCATAAAGCAGGACTACTGCGTTAACTGGATAACTGCACTGAATAAACCCTGAACAGCTCTTTGTTTTTTTTTTTTTTTACTTCGGTCCATGTTTTATATTTGTGAGGGTCCCGGGGTTTACCTAGAGCAGTTATCCAACTAATACAGTAAACCCAGTTGGTTCAGATCCCACGTAAGGCGCACATGTCCCGCACCAAAAAGGGAGGCACCATGTGTTGATATTTATTGTTAGGAACTTGCACACAATCAGATTCAAGTTTTGTTTCATTTCATTGATTCGGCAATGTCTGCGCCCCCGCGCCATCCCCCCCTCTCTTTCTGACCTATAGGTCAGAGGTTAAATAAAATAATGGCGGAAATAAGAGTGTCTCCAGACAACGGAGAGGAGACCCTGATTACAAATTAAACGGGGTCTTGTTTTTGTGGAGGATTTTGGTTTGGCAGCACGTTTCGGAAAGGTCGTTTACAGTATTGTTCTGGATTTGCTTCAAAACTGCCATTAGTCGTGTTTTTTCGTCTATTAATTTATTAATTTACTTTTCGGAATAGCACCATTGCCGTTTATCCCTGTTTTGTTAGTCCCGCACTGAGGGTATCTCTTTTTTCTCTCTCTCTGTTCGGCGTGCTATAAAACAGTAACACAACGTCGGAACTACAGAAGCTGAGGGTAACAGCACGCCAGCCGAGCGCGAGCCCAGAAACACCTCTCTGCTGCCGGTTTGAATCACCGTTCGCCGGTGAGTCCGTTGGTCTTGGGGTGTGGAGGGCTGGGGGTTGAATGTAACATTAGTAGACCTGATAACCGCCATCGTGTTCCGCTCCTGAGTCCCTTTCCCAACCTAGCCCAGGAAGCCTAAAGTAAGCGTGTTGCTCCGTGTTGACTCTTGTTGTTCGTGCAAGACATGCATGTGTACAGCATGTGTATATGACTGGAGCAATGCTATTCAGCCTGGGTTTGGACCTGCGGTCAATATGGGTGCCATTTTTATGACACTCATGATAATAATAATAATTAATAATTAGCTGGCTGTTCCCACGGAATTTAAAAGGCATAGTGAATACAGCGAGGGCTGGCTGACTACATCGTGATGGCTAACTGCGTATGCTTAAGTAAATATTTAAGTACATATCATAGTTAACAGCTGGAGGATGAAAAGATAGACATACTTTAACGTCTCCTTCCACCCCACCTCCCTGACACGCATACACCAAAGGGGACACTATGTACCGCTGATTTGCCCTTATGAACAACACGGGTAAAGTGCTAATAACTTACCTTTTGTGTTATTTTTCAATCTGACGGGGTGGATGATCGATAAGGGACATGTCAGTCAGACAAAAGGTTTCCCTCGGTTTAATGTTTTAATGTAACACAACTCGTTGTGCGCCTTTTTTTGGTCAAACAGGCACAGGCTTGTTCGCATGTTTTACGACTTTTTGAAGTTTACTTTGTTGTACATGTCTGGTACTGGGCACTGCGCTATAATCTCCACAATGACTAGCTGACTCCAATCAATGATAAACTGATATCATGGCAACCATCCCTTACTTAATAACTTTTTATTAGGGAGCGCATGTGTACGGTTCAACTCGCATGGCATTTTTGTGATGTGACTTATCTGTGATCATCTGAATAGCATATGGATATTACACTGCTATTAATCACTTGTGTTGGCGCACGCAACACTGCATGGGAAAGTTGGTAATCTAACGCCGTGCGGGCTTTTGACAGTGCGAGGTTTCACACTGCGTGCAAAACGGGACAGTGTTTCAGCTATAGAGCCTGCTCATCGGGCCTCGCGCTCCCTCAAACGTACGCGCGGGTCGTTACCATAGACTATATAGAAAAGAATAGACTGAGTCACCGTGATGTTGCCCATTGGCTCTCCATGGGCTTGGTGAAAAGGGCTTTGAAGCCCAAGAAGTGCAGTTTGTGGGCGCCGCCATGTTGTACAAATTGGAGCCATAGACTGCGCAAAAGGGAAAAGGGAGACCCTTATACGAGCATGAAGTCCGGTCCCCCACTAAGGGTGTGAGATGCAGTGATGCAAGCGGTGTCTGATTGGTCCACAGAATTATTACAGTCTTGTCCAAATTAACAAACCGCTCATGGGCAGACATTAGACGAAGAAAAATCACCTATTGTGACTACATTTTCTTTTGCGGAAAAAGTGTTCAGTAAGGCTTAGGAATTTAGCAGTGTTCAGCAAGGCTTCAGAATTCAGCAGTGCACTGTTCAGTATGTGTGTATTTCTTCTTGTGTCTGTGTTTGAGTTTGCTGTGTGTGTGTGTGTTTGTGCATGTGTGTGTGTGAGTGTGCGCGCAGGCATGTGTGTGTGTGTGTGTTTGTGCATGTGTGTGTGTGTGAGTGTGTGCGCAGGCGTGTGTGTGTGTGTGTGTGAGTGTGTGCGCAGGCATGTGTGTGTGTGTGTGTGTGAGTGTGCGCGCAGGCATGTGTGTGTGTGTGTGTGTGTGAGTGTGCGCGCGTGCATGTGTGTGTCTGTGAGATTAATCTTAGCATGTTATTAATCTTCTGTCAGGGTTAATGAATGGAATTTCATTCGGTCTTACTAGTGAGGCAGAATAGCCAGGGGGAAGGCATTATAGAGCACAGTAGGGTAAGATGCTGGTTTTCCTTCTTTTTTTTTAGGGAAATAAAAATACTGGAATATAAAAACTAACAAAGACAGACAAGCGTTTTACACACCAGTTATGGTGAGTAGATGGTGTGCAAGGTGTTGTTCAGCGAGACTGGCCACTGATGTACTGCTACGCCTCCATTTTTTTAAAAACCACTCATCTCAGTGCATGGCTTGCCCTTCAGCGTACACACTGAGCAAGACCGACAACTTTGGAGGTCACTGAGTACTCTGGATGGGAACGTGGTGCACGTGGGAAAAGTGATGAGTGTCTCGATCGAAAAGCCGCTTTCTCGCGAATCCTCCCGTCTGGAGGAGGTGAAAGCGGGGCGGAATCCGGCAGGAGACGGCCGCCATTTTGGCTCCGACCAGCGCCGACCGCTCGACCGAGGAGCCACCATAAATTATGCGAATCGCGCCGGTCTCCGCGAGCAGCGCGCCCTTAAATGGCCGCTCTTAATTTCAGCTCTTTGACGACCGTACCGTACCGTACGCACTCCGCAGGAGAGTCGCTTTAACACTGAACACGTCGCCGCGCAGCGATTGGGCGGGCACGGCGGCACGGTGGTTAGCGCTGTTGCCTCGTGAGAAGGAGGTTCCGGGTTCGAATCCGGGTCCAGGTCCGGGTCCGGGTCCGGGTCCAACCGGATCCTCTCTCTGCGTGGAGCTTGCATGTTCCTCCCCCCGTGTTCGCGTGGGTTTACTCCGGGTACTCCGGTTTCCTCCCACACTCAAAGGCATGCATGTTAGGCGCGCTCCTGCAGGTACCCTTGACCAAGGCACTGGCCTCAGAGCTGGAGTTGGTCCCCGGGCGCAGCACAGAGAGGCAGCTGCCCACTGATCCTAGGTAACTAAGGATGGGTCAAATGCAGAGGACAAATTACCCCACAGGGTTAAAAAAAAGAGAGAAGCACTGGCACGAGCGAGCGCATGGTTCTCTGCTCCAGTAAAACTCCCATTTGCTGTAAACTCATTGTCATTTATACGCATCGTAACGACGTGATTTACAGCAGTCAGTTCCTCTGTCCCCGTAAAACCTGAGAGGGAAACCTTGTTCCCGAAGGCTTTCTCCAGTGACAGGTACCTGGACTTTATCATTCGCTGTCACCTTAATCCTGTCGTCTCTGTG
>CM077287.1:68551562-68571562 GCA_039654925.1 Anguilla pacifica
ACGGGACCTAACGCTTGGAGGATAAACTTGCATATGTGCGCGTGCGCGCATGTGTGTGTGTGTGTGTGTGCGCGTGTGTGTGTGCCAAGCTTCTTATCGCATAGACAAAGTGGAAAAAAGTCATGTAGTTTTTCATAAACATTTACAAATATTCAAACATATGTTTACCTATTCTTTTATTAATAAAAATAGTGATAATACATTGAATCCCTATAATTAGCTGTTTTGGAGGAGTGTGGGAAAAATGAAATCACTTTTTTTCCCCTCCCTCTGCAGGGATTTCCTGATGTTTCTGAACATAAACATATCAGTCTTCTTCCCTTATGCAGTCCAGGCCTCTACACCCCCCCCCCGCCCCATTTTAGCAGCATCTGTTCCTGAAAACTGATGTGTGCTCACTGTAAAAAAAAAAAAAAAAAATTATTTAGGAGCGCATCTACAAATTGGGATGCATCAGCGCGGTCCTAAAATCTCACACTCCGGAGCGCGTGTGCCTGATGTTGCTCCAGTGTCAAATTAAAATGGCCGCCGGCGTCACTTTAAACAGGAAGCGCTTCTTCTTCAGTGAGAGCCGCCCCGTTAAAAGCTTCCTCCCGCTTTCGCGTGACGTTTCTAACGGACGGACCCGCGAACTCGCCAGCCCTGCCAGCGGCCGACCCGAACACCAGCTGTTAACAGAAGGGCAAACGGTCGCCACGGCGCCCCCGGGTTCTGGAAGCATGCTACTGGACCCCCCAGCGGAACCGGCGTGGCGGTCGGGTCGCTCAGAACCGCCACGCAGCCAGAGCAGATGAAATCAGCGACTGCGGCGGGAAAAGCAGAGAGCGGGGACGATACAATCAGCGCCGTTAGCCCCGCGTCGCCGTGTTTCTGCTGCCCCCCCTCCCTCACCTCACCCCCGCCCCCGCCCCCCCTCCCTCACCCCACCCCCGCCCCCCCACCCTCACCTCACCCACTCCCTCACCTCACCCCGCCCCCACCCTCACCTCACCCACTCCCTCACCTCACCCCCGCCCCCGCCCCCCCTCCCTCACCCCACCCCCGCCCCCCCACCCTCACCTCACCTCACCTCACCTCACCCCCGCCCCCCCACCCTCACCTCACCCCAGCATTGTTATGCCAAAGCACACGCCCCCTTAACGGGCTGTTCGCTGAATGACCACAAGAGGGCGCTGAGGCTCTCAAATTTAAATAGCTGATTATTCTAAATGATTTCCTGCAGGCCCCTTCTGTATTTGCAGAAGCCAGATTTAAATTCACAATTCGGCATTATGCAGATGTTCTTACCCAGAGCAAATAAAAATTAATGCATCTAACAAGGCTAGAAAGGCATGTGTTAAATGGACTGCTGATCCTACTTTCGTAAAAACGTTCCGCATATTTTATGTACAATAAATATAATTCAGATCTCACTTGCATACATATGATATTTTTATTTTAAAAAAGAAAATTTTAAATCCACAAAGCCCTGTAGAAATCTGCGTACTAAAGCCCCGACCTATTAACAGGTTTACAGACAATTTACGAAATGAATGCTTCACCTTTTGATTGCCAAAGCACTTCGATCAGCTAAGTTTCAGTTTTACAGCACAGTCATTTCCATGGCAACAATACATTTCATCTTCATTTTTTTTTTGTTTTGTTTTAAAGTGCAGAAGTTTTCTCTTTTTTTTCCCTTCTCCTTATTTACATCCGTTGCCAAGCAATGGCATTACAGAGCTAATTAAGAGCACTGATGGCCAGCTTGGCTTGGTTGAAGAATAACCTTACCCGCTGAACAAAATAGCAACGATTAATATCGACTCCACACAAACTGTACAGATTGTCCTTCCAGTTCCACACGAAGCTCAAACAACAATCGGACTTGAAGAGCCGATTTGAATTGAAAAAAAAACATTGTATCTTCTGTGTTCATTGTAAGTTAAGAGTAGTGTAAAAAAAAAAAAAAAAAAAAAAACAGGCAGCTTGCAGGTAATAGCACATGTGAAGAACAGGTATTATGGTACATGCAAGCCTAGCACAGAACAGGTATGGTACAGGTGAGCCTAGCATAGAACAGGTATGGTACAGGTGAGCCTAGCACAGAACAGGTATGGTACAGGTGAGCCTAGCACAGAGAAAGTATGGTACAGGTGAGCCTAGCACAGAGCAGATATTGTGTTTTAAGTATTTGGTCCAGCACAGAGGTGGCTGACTGCCTTGCCAAAGCCCCATAGCAGGACAGACAGGTGTGCTACAGGCGATTCAGCAGGGGGCATGATTTATCTACCTGTAACCCCTGGGTTAACTAACTGGGTTTCAGCTGTCCTGTTGCATAGGCTAATTAACACAAGACGTTTCAGTCGCCCCAAAAGCCCGCTGCCATTCCAAGGCTGAAGGGATCCTTGGCATCGGCTTCAGCAGCTGCCAGACAGGCTGTAGGGTCTTCAGCAGCTGCCAGACAGGCTGTAGGGTCTTCAGCACCTGCCAGACAGGCTGACGGTCTTCAGCACCTGCCCGACAGGCTGACGGTCTTCAGCACCTGCCCGACAGGCTGATGCAGGCTGATGTGCTTGGCACTATGGTGCAGGAGAACTCCCACGTGGTAGGGTGTTACAGGTGAGGGACAGGTGATGTACAGGTAAGTAAAAGGCATGTAACTGGTAAGTACAGGTAAGTAAAAGGCAACTGAAAGCTAAGGTACAGGTAAGTTAAAGGTGAGTTGCAGGTAAGGGTACAGGTAAGTTAAAGGTGAGTTTCAGGTAAGGTACAGGTAAGTAAAAGGTAAGGTGCAGGCACGTAAAAAGGCATCTCACAGATAAGGCACTGGTAAGTTAAAGGAGAGCTGCAGGTAAGGGTACAGGTAAGTTAAAGGTGAGCTGCAGGTAAGGGTACAGGTAAGTTAAAGGTGAGCTGCAGGTAAGGGTACAGGTAAGTTAAAGGTGAGTTGCAGGTAAGGGTACAGGTAAGTTAAAGGTGAGGTGCAGGTAAGGGTACAGGTAAGTTAAAGGTGAGTTGCAGGTAAGGGTACAGGTAAGTTAAAGGAGAGTTACAGGTAAGTTAAAGGTGAGTTGCAGGTAAGGGTACAGGTGTACTACGCTCAGCGGTACAGGGCCATGCTCGGGCTCTGGTACAGGTACATGTAGGCGTCGCAGAAGAGACGTTTGGCCACGCCCTCCATTTCCCGGGGCACCTGAGTGGCCAGCTCCGCCGGGCTCATCTGCAGGTAGCGCTCCACCTCAGGACACAGCTGCACCTGCGGGATGTTGTACCCGTCCTGGTCTCCTGGCAACCAGGAAACGCGTGCGTGAGCACGGACAGAGGCAGAGGTAGAGATGGAGAAACGCGCACGTAAACGCACACACACACACACACACAAACACGCAGGCAAACACCCGAACGAACACACACTCGCGCACACTCACACGCATGCACGCACATGCAAACGCACACACACACACACACACAAACACGCAGGCAAACACCCGAACGAACACACACTCGCGCACACTCACACGCATGCACGCACACGCAAACACATACACACACACACGCAAACACACATACACGCAAACACACACAACCACACACACACACATACATGCACACACACGCGCACACAGACGAACACAAAGACAGGGACAGAGAAAGAGATGCGCCCCCCCCCCCACTCTCACCCACTCGGTCAGCCATGCTGTCGAAGAAGAGCCAGTCCCCGGGGCGGGGGCCGTATCGCACGAAGGACACGTAGTGGCTGGTCTCTATGCACAGCACGGCGAACAGCTGCAGCTTCTCCCGGGGGGGTCCCCACTGCCCGGCCCCCGAGGGGGGGTACCCCTCCGGCAGGCGAAGAGGAGAGGGCCGGTGCGACTTCCTCTGGGGGTGGCTGTGTACCTGCCAAATAACGACCCCCCCAGCTCTTACACTGACCCCAAAGAGGTGTGTGTGTACCTGCCAAATAACGACCCCCCCCCCAGCTCTTACAGACCCCAGAACAGGTGTGTGTGTACCTGCCAAATAACGACCCCCCCAGCTCTTACAGACCCCAGAACAGGTGTGTGTGTACCTGCCAAATAACGACCCCCCCAGCTCTTACAGACCCCAGAACAGGTGTGTGTGTGTACCTGCCAAATAACGACCCCCCAGCTCTTACACTGACCTCAGAACAGGTGTGTGTGTACCTGCCAAATAACGACCCCCCAGCTCCTACACTGACCCCAGTACAGGTGTGTACCTGCTACTCAGTAACTAGGGCTGGCAGGTGATGACCTGTTTTGGACAGGTGAGGGGAGGTGATGTAATGTCCGATATGTGCTTGGAACAGGTGCAAGCATTAAGTGTCTGTAGGTGTGAGCAGGTGATGTAGTGTTCAGTGTCTGTAGATGTGAGCAGGTGATGTAGTGTTAAGTGTCTGTAGGTGTGAGCAGGTGATGTAGTGTTAAGTGTCTGTAGGTGTGAGCAGGTGATGTAGTGTTCAGTGTCTGTAGGTGTGAGCAGGTGATGTAGTGTTCAGTGTCTGTAGGTGTGAGCAGGTGATGTAGTGTTAAGTGTCTGTAGGTGTGAGCAGGTGATGTAGTGTTAAGTGTCTGTAGATGTGAGCAGGTGATGTAGTGTTAAGTGTCTGTAGGTGTGAGCAGGTGCTGTAGCATTAAGTGTCTCTGGGCTGAGTTGGAGGCAGTGTGTGTGTGTGTGTGTGTGTGTGTGTGTGTGTGTGTGTGTGTGTGCGCGTGCGAGTGAGTGTGTGTGTGTGTGTATGTGTGTGTGTGTGTGTGGAGCAGCTGTGCACAGCTGAAAGTGGGGTACCTGTGCAGAGCAGGTATGGCAGAACTGTTTGAAACCTGTCCTTCCAAAGGTCGGATCTGTGAAGCAGTCTGTGCACTCCAAACCAGCCAGCTGACCGCATAACACACACTCTCGAGGACCTGGAATGTGCACACACACACACACACACACACGCAGGCATCATTTGCGCAGCATGCAGACACATGATGACGAGCACAGCACAGAATTTTGTATGACATCCCAAGCAACATGCTGACATTGTGATTGACAGCACTTCAGTGCACTGAGCGAGGGGCAGATGCATTGTGGGTAAGGAGGCCTACTCTCTGACAGGAGGTCACTGATGTCGAGCTCCAGGGACGGAATGATCTTGTCGAACAGCTTGAACTTCTTGCCGAAGCGCGGCATCTGCAGGATGAGGCAGGAGGGGATCTGCAGGGAGGAACAGGAGAACTGTGATGTCACAATGCTCAAGGTAAGAGTCGCAACGAGGAACAGGAGAACTGTGATGTCACAATGCTCAAGGTAAGAGTCGCAACGAGGAACAGGAGAACTGTGATGTCACAATGCTCAAGGTAAGGGTCACAAAGAGGAACAGGAGAACTGCGATGTCACAATGCTCAAGGTAAGGGTCACAAAGAGGAACAGGAGAACTGTGATGTCACAATGCACAGGGTAAAGGTCACAAAGAGGAACAGGAGAACTGTGATGTCACAATGCACAGGGTAAAGGTCACTGAGGGAAAAAGGAGAACTGTGATGTCACAGGTAAGGGTCACTATGAGGAACGGGAGAAACTGGTGTCACAGTAGTCTAGTAACAGTCACTAACAGAACAAACTGTCATGTCATAATGCTTAGAAATTGTGGACCTCACATCTCAACCCAAAACATCAATTGTATTCAATTTGAATCAATGTAAATAAAAAGACACACACACACACACACACACACACACACACACACACACACACAGAGCTTCACCTCGGCCAGTGTGAGCCCGGACCAGTGGAGAGAGTGCTCCAGCAGCTGCTGAACGGTTGGCAGAATCAGCGAGTGTTTCTGATCCAGGAAAATCTGGTAACAGTAGTTCTCCTGCACCTTCTCCCCTGCTGACCTGCTACATAGAGATCCATACAAATATAACACACACCCGCTGACCTGCCACATAATGACCCATACACATATAACTCACACACCTCATCATGCCACATAGAGATCCATATACATCAACAGCACTACATCTTTGTCAGCAAAGCTGCTTTGTCGTCTGAGGTCAGCAGCAGATCAGTCTGGGGTGTGGCGTGAGACTGGATTGTAGCTCAGAGTCTGACGCAGTCTGGTTCAGAAGCCAAATTGCTGCACCGGCACTGGCAAGTGTACCGATCTGCAGCCCCTGGTCTCACTGTGTCCTGTACACATTCCTGCCTCAAACAGCACTCTGTTCAGCAGTGGCTGGCAGAACTGCAGCAGCAGAACCAAGGGGCCTCGAGCAGCACTGCCAGACATGGGCCCTGGCAGTGAATGCATTAAAAAAAACACTAAAGGAAACGAATACACTGACACAAAACGCTATAACCTGTACCCTATAGAGACCATACATGAGTTTAACGGTATGAATAAGGGAAGGTACTCAATTACTCAGCCAGACAGACAGGAGTGTAAACTTACAGTTTAAGAAGTGGCTCCAAACACAGAATTCGCTGCATAACAAGGGTCAGGAATTCTTCTGGATCTGTGCAGAGAAAATTGCAATTAAACAGCGCGGACTAACATAACACTCTGCAAAACAATCCAGAGCGACTCATTCATAACCCTGTCACTATTTAACAGTACTCATTCACACGCCACATCGGATGTAAAATGGAAATTTCATCCTGCTCAAGATTCCGGCCCATTTCAGATCCAATCCTGAGGTTTTTTTCCGTTTTTATTTTTCAGAGAAACATTCCCCCCCCCCCCCCCATTTCCTGGAGGTTTTTGTTGGCGTTGGCCGCTGCGTCGCAGATCTGCCCTCTGCAGGCAGGACAGAGGTACTGCAGATGAAGAGCGCGTGCCCTCCCGCTCTGCCCTGGCGATCGCAGTCTGCGGTCCTGATTGGCTGATTGGCAGAGCGGCGGTGTCTCTCGCCAACGACAGCCGATACCCGGTAGGCGGCCGCCGCCTCATTTCAGACAGAACTAACCCAGCGCTGTCCCAGGGATTCTACAGCAGGGCTGCCCAACCCCGTCTCCAGAGATCTACCGTCCCTGTTGGGTTACATTCCAACCCCAATGTGGCACACCCGATTCTGCTGATTACCAGCTCAGGGAGATCTCTGGCTGTTAAACTAGGGTGTGCGTTGTTAAGGTCAGAGTGAAAACCTGCAGGGCGGTAGATCTCTAGCTGCTGAATGGGGTGTGAATTGTTAGGGTCAGAGTGAAAATCTGCAGGGCGGTAGATCTCTAGCTGCTGAATGGGGTGTGAATTGTTAGGGTCAGAGTGAAAACCTGCAGGGCGGTAGACCCCAGTTTCACCTGCCCACAGTACTGATCTCACCTGGATTTAACCACGGCCAACAAGAGGCACCGTAGCGCTCTCTGCGCCGAGCCATGAAAAGAATAAGCTCACAGGCAGTGAGGAGTCCTCCGTGCGTTTGAGTTTCAGTTCCGTTAATTACTCCGGATGTTTTAGTACTCTTCCTGTTATATTGCTCTTTGAGCGTTTGGAAGTAAGTTCTTTTTTTTTTTACTAATCCACAGCTACAACTAAACATCATGCATCTATACATTAGCCAATGTATTTACAATGCATTACATTTCAAAATTTAGCAGATGCTAACGTTCCTAACGTTATAACAACCCAGAGCTGAGCTGACCCAACGTTCCTAACGTTAGAACAACCCAGCACCCCCTCCCCAGAGCTGAGCTGACCCAATGTTCCTAAAGTTAGAACAACCCAGCACCCCCTCCCCAGAGCTGAGCTGACCCAACGTCCTGTTGCGGCACTGCTGGGCTGCTGCGTGTGGGGTCGTCATGGTGACGGTGCGGTACCTTTCTCCTCCGTAGTGAAGGTGTGGTCACTGTGGCCCCCATCCTGCAGCTGCCTGCGCAGTTTCATCACGTTTTCGCTGGGAACAAATCCCTTACTACACACACACACGTACACACATGCACACGCACACACGCACACACACACACACACACGCACACGTGCATGCACACACGCAACACACAGAAAAAGTGTTATCACTTTGAGATGTTTTAGTCTCATCAGTATGGCTGTGATTTTGTCCTGGTTTCAGAGCAGGGAAATATGTTTAATTACTGTCCTCAGGACAGACATGTTTTAGTCCTCGATCAGGAAGGAAAAATGATTTTCTATTCATGGTAGATGCATTTTATTCTTGGTCTTAGGACAGATGTGTTTTAGTCCTGGCTCTGAGGCAGATGTGTTTTAGTCCCGGCTCTGGGGCAGATGTGTTTTAGTCCCAGCTCTGGGGCAGAGGTGTTTTAGTCCCAGCTCTGGGGCAGATGTGTTTTAGTCCCGGCTCTGGGGCAGATGTGTTTTAGTCCCGGCTCTGGGGCAGATGAGACTGACCTGCGCAGGGGGTTGACTATCTGCTGCAGCAGGGTGGTCTGAACAGCAGCGTCCTGCTGGTGTGTGGCCATGAAGAGCAGGGAGTCCAACACGGAGGAGCAGGAGAAAAGGCTACAGAGAGGGGACACAGCACACAGCGTTTTGGGGGTTGAGGGTTCGAATCCCAGCTGAGTCGGTGACAATGTAACCTTCAGAACAACGAACGTCCATCTGTACTCGTTAACTAAAGATCCTCAAGCACAAGGTACGGTATTTTTATTTTTGTAAATCTGTAATTTGAAATAATTTGAATGAAATACTGCCAAACACGCACACACACACGCACACCCATATATGTATGCATTTAAATTTGACATACTTAACTATATGCAGTTTTTATCAGCTAAAAACACGCTTAACTTGTAAAATACAACGGAATTTAAAATTAATGTGAAATAACCCCTTGATCCCAAGTTTACTTAAGTGCACTCATTGGGATGGTCTTGCAGGTCTATCACACAGAGCTCTGTGTGGGCAGCGTGTCAGAGACAAGGGGAGTGGTCCTGACCTGAAGAGGGCGGAGTCCATGTAGCAGGAGTTACAGTGGCCCTGGATCCCCCTCATCCTGCCCACCAGCACCTGCCGTACCTGCTCAGGGCCGAGGGGGGCGACACTGCCAGACACTGTGGAATCCAGCACTCCGTTTCTCTCTGAAAAGCACACACACACATATGCACACCCCCGACCCCCCCCCCCCCACACACACACACACATACGTGCACACACACCCCCCCCCACACACACACACACACACACCCCCACACACAAACACACAGCCTTTTTAAGTCATCTGATTTATCTGACACAAGTCCACCATCATATCAACACCGTACTGAATGTTTGGTTATAAGATGCAAGGAGAGAGCATGCACGATGGGCCCAAGCTTGGGACCCATGTGTTTGCTGGACATATGCATGGCCATTGGCTCTGGACCCATGTGTTTGCTGGACATACGCATGGACATTGGCTCTGTACCCATGTGTTTGCTGGACATACGCATGGACATTGGCTCTGTACCCATGTGCTGGACATGCGTATGGACATTGGCTCTGTACCCATGTGCTGGACATGCGTATGGACATTGGCTCTGTACCCATGTGTTTGCTGGACATGTGCATGGACATTGGCTCTGTACCCATGTGCTGGATATGCGTATGGACATTGGCTCTGTACCCATGTGCTGGACATGCGTATGGACATTGGCTCTGTACCCATGTGTTTGTTGGACATGCGCATGGACAGCGCCCCCTCTCTGTGGCTGGGGGTATGGAAGCGGGAGTCCGGACGGCAGGAGTCTCGCTTCACAAACATCCCCCTTTTGGGCGGACAGGTGAACATACGCTGACCATGGAACGTCCCGTCAGTCACTCCACTGGGCTCCTCCTACAAAGAGAGAGAGAGTGAGAGAGAGGGGGGAGAGAGACAGAGTGGGGGAGGGTAATTGAAAGCAATGGAGTTCTAGAACACAGACTTAGAATTTTGAAAAAACATTCCAAAAAAAAAAAAACAACTACAGAGAAATGACAGGAGGGGAGAACTCAAAACAGATTCCGTGATGGACAGCAGGGGGCAGCACTGAGCCCACGCACCAGCTCCAGGCCCAATCTGGTTCCCTCCAGTCCCGGCAGCTGGCCGATCCAGCGCACCGTCCCGTACACCGTCCTGCCTAGGTTGAGGTCCACCTCCACCATAGAGTTCAGGCCGAGGACGTCGGAGGACCTCTCGACATCCCTCGCCAGTCCCACTGAGGAGTCTGTCGTGTCCGGCTGTGTCTTCAAGCTGGGACCTGCTGTAACACCCCAGGCACGTGACACCCCAGGCACGTGAAACAGTACTCATTAGTGAGGGAGGGAGGAGAGCCAACCAGTACCAAAGAAACACCACACAGAGAGCGACTCTAGGCTAGGGAAGGGCAGTTCCAGCCTTGGGGGGCCGGTCTGTGTGCAGGTTTTTGTTTCTTCCAAATGCCCTGGCTACATGTGTTAATTGGCTGGACACACAAACTCGTAGTCGCAGATTAGGACAGTCAAATTTTTCATATAACCATATGTAAATATGGAGGATACTCTATATCCGGAGAGACTCTGGTATCTCCGCCTTGAAAAAGAGACAGTAGGCTGCTGAGCAAAGGCCAGAGATCGGACTGCGCCACCTAGGGAAGGAGAGAGACACTGCGCCTCACACCTGGCGAGAGAAGTTCCTCTCTAATGACAGCTTCCAGAGGTATCCTAATGGCGTCCGTACTGTCATTCTTCTCGTTCAAGTCCTGTAGGGAAACAAACCAGTGTACACTCAGTCGCACTGAACCGTTACACATACAGACATTACCCACTGAGGCATTAAACAACTACACTTGGCTAAACTGGACCTCCTGCATCCAGTGTCACTGGATGCACATCAGTCATTCAGGAAATGTATTATTTGCACGTGTCCCATTAGAAGATCATATTTTGCACTCTGTCACCAAATCAGCACTAACCGGTGATATGACGACGACGTTGCCTTCCAGCGCCAGGACCATGCCGTTACGGCTGCTGTCGTCATTCAAAAAGAAGGTCACTCTGTCTCCGAGGACCAGGGTCCCCGCAGGGTCCTGCAGGGGTTTTTGGTCCCTGGGTCGGACATTGGTGAAGGGGGCAAAAACGCCGCAGTTCTTACTGCAGTTGAAGAGTCTCTGATCGCGATACTGCCCGTCACACAGTCCTTTTCCTTTATCATTCCCCTGTAGAAAAATAACCATCTTAAAAAGAATCTACCAGAAAACAATAATAAGGGTAAATAAAATATCTGTAATATGAGCAGTGATGTCACTGAGGATCTCACAAACAAGTCTATGTGCAAGATTTCAGTTGAGGGTTCGGTTCAATTAGAAAAAAATCTCACATACACACACACACACACACAATCTCACCTGCAATTCGATCCCAAAAAAGGTTCCTGTTATGGGGTCGAGGTATTTTGTGCGTGTAATCCCCCCGATGTAGCGAATCACCCCCTGACACCACTCCTCCTTCACCTTCACTGTCACCTGGCTGCTTACGGTAAGGTTGAGGGCCAAGTCCAGCTCCTCTCTGTCCAAAAAGGCAGCAAGCCTCTCCTTGTCACTTTCCAGGGCATACAAGAATTCTGCCTCCTGCTTTGTTAGTTCCTTGATTTCATCAAGCCGTACAGATTGTTCAAAAAGGTCCATAATTGTGACTGACAAGGAACTTGGAGAGCCCCTCTTTGTTTTCAGTGCGAACTGGTCTTTCCCTATGTAGCATATTCGGCCGGAATAGCGGCCAGCCGTAATGATAAAGTACTGGTATTTATCGCTGGGTGCCATTATCCTTCCCCAACGGTCCCCACCTGTGGGGGGGGGGGGGGGGGGGGAAGAGAAGAACAAGACAGGAGATGAGCATGGCATGCGTTATCCCTAAGCGTAAATATACACAGCTTTACAACAGATCAGCGCATCGCTCCAGCACCTCTGGATGCGTGTTTTCCCATCTTCCGACCCTGTCATTACTACGCCATTGTCATACGAGGCGTAACGGGGCAAATTCTCCCAGGTTACAATCCTATACAAACCCCCCACTGCATGAGGAGTCTCATCAAGGCCAGTGTCTAATGGTTTTTGTGATCGTTTATGTATTTGCTTTTTGTGATCAGGCCTCTAAAAACAAGCTATGCAGACTCTTTAGCCAATCAATGACTAAAATGAAGGGTTTAAGCACAAGAACTCGTAAAAAAAAAACCAGCAGACACAGCGGCACTCCAGGATTTTAAATAGAGATCCCAGTACTACAGCGTTACAGCAGTCATTTAAATTTCTCTCTTAAAAATTAAATTGACACATTAATAGCTTAGTAATTTGCAATGTCCTCTTGCGAACAAAACTTCACAATCCGTAGGTCGTGACCACCCAGCCAGCGATTTGCTCCTCTCAAATGTAACATCGTAATTTTTTTATGTTTCCCAGTAAATGATGTAAAAGGCGGAAAAAAACATTTAAACTTCTAACTTACATAAGCAAACAACCTGCTTTACTTTGACTGGTCACAACACTTCCGTCTACGGTTGCAAACAAAAATGGAAGAAAGCATAAACGAAACTGCCGAGGAACTTGATATTGTTGATAGACTACGTTTTTCGGCAACGGGCTGTAAACAGCCAACTACAACAGGCAACAAGATAACGTTAAACGTGCTAAATATTGGGAGCAAACGACTCAGTCATCGTGCTCACTTTTTGATCGACAGCAATCGACATGGCGTGGTTTCAAATGTCAAATCGGCTGTCACCTAACACATACCAGTTACAGGCATGAATGTCGAAAGACGTAACATTCAGATCTGTGCGTAATTATTCCAGAGGTGGGTACATACGTGTAGCTATTTTAGCAGGTGTTTCTTCTTTTGTTCTTCTCAATAAACTGGCTTGCTAGCTACTTCCTTCTTGCTGCAGTCAACTACCTACAGCTTAGCACAGAAACACCGGGGAGATTCGTGAGATGTCACGATCATCGTCTTGTTCCTCTAAACCAGTTTCAATAGACCAGACTCGCCTCTTCAGACAGCTTTCGTTTTCCTACGGGCTATGTTTGCTACAAAGCCAGCTAAGTTAGTTAGCAAAACACATTTGTTAAACTTTCAGTTTCAGTTATAAAGACAAAGAGTAACGAAATGCCTCAAATGCCAAAGATAACTGTTATCGACAGATTTAAATGTTTGTTACCTTATCGCAGGAAGCAATAATATCTTTGAAATGGAAACGTCTCTGAAAATGATTTTTCCGCATATGATTTAGCTACCTAGCCTTGTTCTCATCATACTGTTCCTGTTGCCAGCCAAACATGCACATGTCATTGCTCCCACTTTTACAGCGACTCAAACTCCCAGCAAGGAACAGCGAGTCGTTGATTCTGATTGGATGTAAAGTTAATACGTCATCAATAAACGTTCGGCAGAACGACTCGTTTTGATGACGAATGTTTTGTTTTAGAAATGGAGGACCGAGAAGCGCTGAAGAGGCAGATAGAATTGTTACAAAGTAAGTTTGTGGCGTTGCTAGAAAATGAGCTGCAATTTAAACAGTATTTATTTATTCTATTAGGTACAAGGTAATTCATTAATATCTGGTACCTGCGGCACTTTTGGTTTTAGTGTATCAAAAGTAGCTGACTAATAGTCTAGTTACCAAAAAGACCGCTGGCTGACGTAGGGTATGCAATGCCCTGACGTTAGTTTAGCTATCGGTGTCATAAGCTAGTAAGCTAACGACTATACTGTATGGCTGTAATGAAAAAGCAGTTTTGTAAAAAGATTAGGACCACCAATTTGTTATGTGGCATTGAGGATTTGTCTACATACAGTACCGTGATATGTGACGTTTCAGCTTTTAAATATTCCGATTTTGTAAGCGAGCTTGTGTAACTAACTGTGTGTTTTTTCCCTCCCCCGTGCTCTCAAAGTTATTCAGTCAGTATTTTTTCGGTAATACGTCCTTAGAATCACAGACTTGAGGCGTAGCAGACCTGTAGCTATATTTAACTGGCTCAAAAATTAGTAGCGTTATATGACGTTGAATGGCACCAACAGTACATCAGAAACAGATCTGTCACATAGTGCAGCTTACATTACATCTCCATCATACAAGAGCTCTTAGTTGTGTGGTTTTTCACCATACTTGGTCCGTGCTACTGCCAGCAGGTCAGGGTCTAAAATGGCAACAAAAATGATTATGCTAGAGTTCATAACAGTCCTCTGCTCTGTGCTTTACCCTGGAGTACAGTTCATAACAGTCTACTGCTCTGTCTCTGTGCTTTACCCTAGAGTACAGTTCATAGCAGTCTACTGCTCTGTCTCTGTGCTTTACCCTAGAGCACAGTTCATAACAGTTTTCTGCCCTGTGTTGTCTGCTGTTCACAGATCTCATAAACACCCACAGGAGTGTCCATGGCGATGCACCGTCGCACGTTGGGGAGCGGCGCCCCCTAGTGCCTGCGCCCTCCAGAGGCCGGGGCCTCGCGGCTCAGACCTCCGCTTCGTTTCGGGCCCCGCCCCGGCCGTACGGCCCCGCCCCCGCCGGTCACTGGAGAAAAAAGTATTCCCTCCGCAACAAGAGCCCCGCCTCCACCGCCCCGGCGTCCTCCAATCACACCGCTCCATCTGCTCAGGGTTCCCTTAGCAACAAGAGCCCCGCCTCCACCGCCCCGGCCCCCTCCAATCACACTGCTCCATCCTCTCTGGGATCCCTTAGCAACAAGAGCCCCGCCTCCACCGCCCCGGCCCCCTCCAATCACACTGCTCCATCCGCTCAGGGTTCCCGTGGCAACAAGAGCCCCGCCTCCACCGCCCCGGCCCCCTCCAATCACACCGCTCTATCCTCTCTGGGTTCCCTTAGCAACAGGAGCCCCGCCTCCACGACTCCGGCCCCCTCCAATCGCAGCGCTCCATCCCCTCTGGGTTCCCTTAGCAACAGGAGCCCCGCCTCCACGACTCCGGCCCCCTCCAATCGCACGGCTCCCCCCTCCCTGGGGCACCTGCCCCGGGCCAGCTGCAGTGCCGTGGGTGCCGGGTCCCGGCCCGGCTCCTCTCCGGCCCCTGGCATGAGGCGGGCGGAGCAGGGGGGAAAGGGGGCCGATGCGTGCCCGGGCCCTGCGGGCGGTGTGGGGGCGCGCGGAGGACTGGCGGCCACGGCGGGAGGGCCTGCTAGCGCGCCGCGGAAACGCGGGCTGGGGGCCACGGGGGATCAGGAGGGGGGCGGGGCCTCAGGTTTACCCGCAGGACAAGCTCTCGGCCCTCGGAGGAAGAGCCCGGGGCCCCCGGTGGAAGCAGGCTCCGCCCTACAGCTCAAACCCCGCCTCCTGGGGAGAGTTCACTCCGCCCCCAAGCTGGCAGCCACCCCGGCGGTCCCCCGCAGCACCCCTCTTCCTCCTCCTCCTCCTCCATCTGCCCACTCCAGCGCCCTCCCCAGGACTGTGGTGATCCCTGGGTCCAAAGGGGGCGTGGCCAAACAGCGGCTCCTCCCCTCTCGGGCCAAGTCCCAGTTCACCTGGGTGAAGGGCAGCCAGGGGCTTGCCCCAAACTCCGCCCCCTCCCCTGGGGGTGCCTGTGCCATGCCCCTGCCCACCCCAGCCAGGAGGACTCTGCGCAGGCCAGTCAGTGTTGCCAAGACAACCAAGTACACCTGGGTCTCCTCCTCCTCTTCATCCTCCATGCGGTTGTCCAGGAAACCGCTCTCCCCCAAGGCCCTGGACACGCCCCAGAGGGCTGCTTTTGGAGGCGGGGCCAGGAAGCTGAAATCTGCCGCCTCTCATGCAGCCAAACATAAGAAGGGGGCGGGGCAGGGGGCGGGGCCAGCGGGCTCCTCCCAGGCCCACAGCAGTCGGTACCGCTGGAAGGCGATGGCGCAGAACCGAACGGGCGTGGCCAGGGGTGGGTCCGTCTACCGCTGGACCTCGGAGAAGGAGAACGGGCCCGAGGGGGGGGGCGGTCCGGGCCCCCCCTCTTCCGAAGCCGAACGCACCCCCGTCTCCGTGGCAACCGCCCCACCTGCCCCCTCCCCCGGTGGCTTCAAGCTGAGGAGCAGGATGAAGATCATCAGGAGGAAGAGCTTCAGCAGGTGAGTGACGACACAGATTCTTTCCAGTAGTGCTGCCTTAACTGTGGGTCGTGGACGGAGTGTAGCACAGTGGGTGAGGAACTGGGCTTGTAACCGAAAGGTCGTAGGTTCGATTCCCGGGTAAGGACACTGCCGTTGTACCCTTGAGCAAGGTACTTAACCTGCACTGCTTCAGTATGTATTCAGTTGTATAAATGGATACAATGTAAAATGCTATGTAAAAGTTGTGTAAGTCGCTCTGGATAAGAGCGTCTGCTAAATGCCTGTAATGTAATGTAATGTAATGTGATGACAAAAAAAAAGCTGTATGGTTCTGTCTTCTGATATCCAATACAGTCGGATTATACTCTGCAACTCTTACTGGTACGACAGCCGTGGAAAAGTATTAGCCCTCCCCTTATTTCCCTCTTATTGCGTATTTTTCACACTGCAAGGTGTCAGATCTTTAGACAAAATGTAATACCGGACAAATGGAACCTGAGTTCCATTCTGAGAAAAAAGTTATCAAACTAACACCCGTATCTCCCTTGTGAAAAACTGAGCAATAACTGAGGAAACCAGGAAGGGGGGAATTCTATTTCACAGCCTTGTAGATACAGTGCTCATGCAATTGTTTTGACACATCAAATACAATTAATAATTGAATTCAAAATTGAACATATTTTATTCTGCCCCCTGCCCCCGAACACTAATTATGTACAGCAGTTGTGTTCCTACCTGTGGCCAGTAGGTGTCGCCAGATCAAAGCTAATGAGTTGCCTTAGTTGCTTTAACACTGCAAGGTTTCCATCTATTTTGAGGTGGAATAGTTTGAAATGTAGTGTGCAGTACAGACACATGCTCTCATGTCTGTTGTTGTGTGCAGTACTAACACCTGCTCTCATGTCTGTTGTGTCTGTACATGCTGTCATGTCTGTGGCAGTGTGCTGGTCTCGCGGTGCAGGTGTACCTGCCAGTGCGCCGCGCAGGTGTGTGTGATGCTGTGTAGGTGTTGCACTCTGCTCTTACTGCCGACCTTGAGTCAGTATGCATTAGAAATTCAACGTGATGGCTGACTGTCTCTCTCCCTCCCTCCCCCCCCCCTCTCCCCCCCTCTCCCCCCCCCCCCCCCCCCGGCAGTGTTGCCGCTGTGGGAGCAGACTGCAGGAGCGGTGCAGAGTACAGGAGCGGTGCAGGTGTGCTGACGGTGACCAGTCGCTACGCGCTTCGGCGTCGAGCGTCCACAGGTGGGCGGGGCTTAGGCTGCGGCAGGAAGGCGCCGGGCCGAGGCCTGGTGTGCTTCGGCAGGCACAAGCTGCGCCGCCTCGCCCCCGCCCCCGGCCCCGCCCCCACCCCCGCCGGCTTCAGGACAGGTAGGCTCCGCCCGCTGAGGGTCGGGGGCGGGGGCGGGGGCGGGGGCGGGGGGGGGGGCTGTAAACAAAGAGCGCTGTGAGAGACTCTTATTACCTGTGAGTGTGTTTGTGTGTGGGGTATGTGTGTGTGTGTGGGGTATGATTGTGTGTGGGGTGTGTACGTGTGTGGTGTGTGTGTGTGTGGGGTGTGTGTGTGTGTGGTGTGTGCATGTGTGGGGTATGTGTGTGTGTGGGGTATGTTTGTGTGTGGGGTATGTGTGTGTGTGTGTGGGGTATGTGTGTGTGTGTGGGGTATGATTGTGTGTGGGGTGTGTACGTGTGTGGTGTGTGTGTGTGTGGGGTGTGTGTGTGTGTGGTGTGTGCATGTGTGGGGTATGTTTGTGTGTGGGGTATGTGTGTGTGTGGGGTGTGTGTGTGGGGTGTGTGCGTGTGTGGGGTGTGTGTGTGTGTGGGGTATGTTTATGTGTGGGGTGTGTGTGGGGTATGTGTATGTGTGTGTGGTATGTGTATGTGTGTGTGAGGTGTGTGTGTGGGGTATGTTTGCGTGTGGGGTGTGTACGTGTGTGCGGTATGTGTGTGTGGGGTATGTTTGCGTGTGGGGTGTGTACGTGTGTGGTGTGTGGGGTATGTGTGTGTGGTGTGTGTGTGTCTGTAGGGTATGTGTGTGTGGGGTGTGTTTGTGTGTGGGGTGTGTGTGTGTGTGGGGTATGTGTGTGTGGTGTGTGCGTGTGTGGTGCGTGTGTGTCTGTGGGGTATGTGTGTGTGTGGGGTGTGTTTGTGTGTGGTGTGTGTGTGTGTGGTGCGTGTGTGTCTGTGGGGTATGTGTGTGTGTGGGGTGTGTGCGTGTGTGGGGTGTGTGTGTGTGTGTGGGGTGTGTGTGTGTGTGGGGTATGTGTGTGTGTGCTGGAGTCGCTTACATCTCAGAAGGACACAGGGAAGACCTGGTTGAGGGGTTTTCTTTTAGCGTTAGAAAGTAGCAGGCAGGTCATGTGAAAATGGATGAGCGTTTTATTTCTAACGGGATTCATGAAGTGGATCTCGCTTCGGCCGAGCTCTGAACACGAGAGGGCATTACCGGGTTCAGTCTGAGCGCGCGCTGCTAAGTACGCTGTTCAGCTCGGAGATGCTAAAGCGGGAACATCTCTCCAGGCTTGGCTACGCTGCCCGCGCTGTACGGCCCGTTCGTAGCGAGCTGTTCGGCCTGTTCGTAGCGAGCTGTTCGGCCTGTTCGTAGCCAGCTGTTCGGCCTGTTCGTAGCGAGCTGTTCGGCCTGTTTGTAGCGAGCTGTTCGGCCTGTTCGTAGCCAGCTGTTCGGCCTGTTCGTAGCGAGCTGTTCGGCCCGTTTGTAGCGAGCTGTTCGGCCCGTTCGTAGGGAGCTGTTCGGCCTGTTCGTAGCGAGCTGTTCGGCCTGTTTGTAGCGAGCTGTTCGGCCTGTTTGTAGCCAGCTGTTCGGCCTGTTCGTAGCGAGCTGTTCGGCCTGTTCGTAGCGAGCTGTTCAGCCTGTTTGTAGCCAGCTGTTCGGCCTGTTTGTAGCTGTTCGGCCCGTTCGTAGCGAGCTGTTCGGCCCGTTCGTAGGGAGCTGTTCGGCCTGTTCGTAGCGAGCTGTTCGGCCTGTTCGTAGCGAGCTGTTCGGCCCGTTGGTAGCCAGCTGTTCGGCCTGTTTGTAGCTGTTCGGCCGTTCCTGTCCTCACTCTTCTCCAGCTCTCGCGTTCGCAGAGCAGAAATGAAAAATCAATGCGCTGAATTCATTCAGCGTTCTTTGGCGGTATTGCTCTGTAACCGCAAACACCCTTACTAACGGCACGACAGGCTATTTACTTCCCCCCCAAAGTCTTGACCGGGGATTTCTGGGAGTTGTAGTGCGTCTTGGGTCTGTTTTCTATTAAGAAAAAATCGTGCATAATTCGTTTGGGAAGTTGGGTTCAAGTAAAACCAGCACACAGTCTGCTGGTAGGACCAGCCAGAGTTTAACACCAGTCCTGGAGGGGGCGCTGTGTCTGCGGGTTTAACTCCAGTCCTGGAGGGGGCGCTGTGTCTGCGGGTTTAACTCCAGTCCTGGAGGGGGCGCTGTGTCTGCCGGTTTAACTCCAGTCCTGAAGGGCTGCAGTGTCTGCAGGTTTAACTCCAGTCCTGGAGGGGGCGCTGTGTCTGCCGGTTTAATTCCAGTCCTGGAGTAGTACCTCGTCCCTCCAGCAGGGGGCCAGCTTCTCTGTTCACAGAGCCCCACCGGGCTTCCTGATGTGAACTGAGGGCCAGGGGGTTGGGCAGGGGTCTGGGGCGTGTGGGGATGGTGTGGGGGGGGGGGGGGGGGGGGGTGATTGGGCAGGGGGGTCTAGGCGGCTGAGTTCTGGGGGGAGTGGTGATTGATTGGCCAGTTCAGCGCTGATGGTGTACAAGTGCCGATAGCCGGCTCAGCCTGAGGCCCTATCAAGCCCTGGCACTCTCCCCCCACTGCAGATAAAAAGCAGCTAATGCATAATTATCCTGTGCAAATTGGATTGTTTTAACTAACTGTAGAATATAGGCCCTGCCCGATGGAAAGCAATCACCGTTCTTTACAACACCCCCCCCCCCAGCCCCCCCCCCCCCCGGCCCGCTTGCAATTCTGTAACTAAATCTGCTATCTTGGGATAATTGCTTGGAGTCAATGAATTTCAGTGTGCAT